>OMKX01014937.1:2490-12568 GCA_900302425.1 Brosme brosme
GGGGGGGGGGGGGATTACTCCTAATAGCAACGGAACTGTGTTTTCTACGCTGAAGCGGTGGTTGTTGTTTGTGCTACCTGATAGCCTCTATTGAATTCCTCCAACATTTCGAGGCTTTTAGAGCCCGTCTTTGGCGAGATGACACACGGACACAATATCCTGCCAAGAGGAGAGGCCACAAGCGTGCATTTCGTTATGACATCAGATTGTCTTATCAGATAGTAAAATGTGGAAAGAGACACCAACATAGGGTCAGAGACGGAATAAGTTGTTGATAACCCCAATATAAATGTATTGCTTACTTGACCAGCCATGTGGGGCATCTGATGGCAGGATTTGAGTGCATGACTCTCAGTGGGGTGAGTTTGAGGACCTCCACCAGGTTGACCAGAGCCCGTGGAACCTGACCCAAATATACAAGCCCTTTAATCTTTGAATGCAGAAATGCCAGGCTCATCATTTAGACGGAAGGGGATCTTTTAATGTTCTTACCTCTTTATGAAGGTAATCCAGGCTCTCGCGAACATGCCGCAGATAATTATCCACAGAATAAAAGAGCTGGGAGAATGACAAAGATGGTAGGCTAAGTATTTAAGGGATGTTCATATTGACTAAATGTTTTAGCACATACCATTTAGGAGACATTCGCAAGGCTCACAACGGAATGCATTTGTTTAAAAAATGATCATTAATATCTTAGTAAAAAAACATCAAACATCCACCTTTTTCGCTTGATGACTTCACATGAGCACTCACCGAATTTTTGCAATGGTCGCAGGCATCGTTGCCCCCAATAAACATCGTGATCACCTTCCAGTCGGATTCAAAGTTGATGCGCTGAAGAGGTCAGGTTGAATTTATTGGATTTTGATGCAATATGGAGATATACCTTGTCTTGTGGCATCATGATTTCGAATTTATTCAAACCACTGATTCTCTCTCATTTTTACTCATTGTTATTTAGTATATATATTTTATATTTTCATAAACACTGTGTCGTGATTTGTCGAAACATTTCTGGATCTGGTAACTCAAAATGTGTAAAGTATTTAGACATCCAGGCTGAAGCATTAAACATTAAAATCATGCAAGCAGAATCATGTCCTGAGAGGCTAGAGGAGTGGCATCTGATGTGAGTCTGGGAAACACTCTGATAAAAGGCTCTGTAGGTAAATAAACCTGACATGACTAATTAGGCTACCTCAGTACTTTAACTAAGCATGTAGTGGGTATGGCATGCAATCAGAATGCTTTCGTTGTTTAATTAACTTATAATTTTGCATGCATAATGCAAAAGATTATTCTCCTTATTAACATAAGGCGAATAATCTTCTGCATTATGCATGCATGTGAAAATGGTAATTTTCTAAAATACATTTGTATGTCATACTTACAGAATCATTCTTCATTCGGTTCACCAGGGCTTTCGCCTGTTTTAGAAGGTCCCTTTAACATACAGACAGACAGACAGACAGTTGAGATTTGCACAAAAAAATAAAGCTGCCAAAACATGTCTGCCCCAGGTTTCACAAAGACACTTACTTGCTTTTTGCACCCGCCACAGCCTGATTGAGGAAAGAGTTTGGCGTGTCCTGCTTGCCCGTTCCAACAGAGTAGCCAATTAATTCAGTATTAAAATTCTTCAAGATATCTGTATACATAAAAGAAATAGAGAGTAAGAGAAAAAATGTAACAACAGAATAATTACATATATAAAATCCAATATTACTATAGGGAATTTGAAGTTGACATCACACCGCGTTGAAAGCTATGGTGAACGCGCCATGTTTAGAGGTCGCTGCCTCTGTTGATCTGTTGGTTATGTCTCACAAGATGGCGCCCAGCGTGACGTACCTTCACATTCCCTATATCCACTAATATTTCAATAACATCTCTCAGGGCTCTCAGCTTGAAGCCATGCTGGGCAACATGGTTACCCTCCTTTTTGCATGATGTTCCTTTTTGCATGATGTTCCGACACTTCATTCTCATCCATTCATACACCCATTAGCAACTGACTTACACACCTCATGGTTATCTTGATTAACAAATAAATACTTTAAGTGTTGGTTCTTGTGTGATCCCCCCTTTGGTTTTGTTACAAACCAGAGCCCGGTGGTAACAATACTTACTGGGCAAAGTGGTGATAGTGGTCAGATTTCCATCTCCGCCAATGCTGAGCAAAAACAAATAACATGGATATTGAGTCTTTTTTAGTCCAACGGATCATCCAAGTATGTGGTCTACCATTATATACTCCATTGATGGTTTGTATTAGATACTTTTATTAACACAATCAATTCCAATTAATCAGACTGCTATGTGAGTTCCAGCTCCTCCCATCAGGATGCAGGTTCTGCCTCACAAGGTGTGGTGCGCTAGCAGATACATGTCTTCCTTTATCTCTTCAGCCATTGGCTTCTAAAACAATCTGCTTTAATCAGGAGTTGACTCCCAGGGTGTGTTTTGATCTGGCCTTATCTCCTTGATTTGATGTGCTCTATCTCTGATGGTTACGATGTTGGTGATATCTATTTAGTGTTTTGTTTTGTATGGTATTGCGATTACTATGAAAGATTAAAGATTAAAATTAAAGATTATCTCTACTGTAATCTATGATGAACTTTGCTGCATTAACATGTGAGATATGTCTGTTGAATGTCGTGAACCATGGCGAACCTCCAAGACAAGCCTCTGTATTGTCGCAGAACATCCAGTACGTCGCTCGGGGCGGATGCGATGCCATTGCCTGCCTGCACAGAGAATATCTTGTGTTAAAATCGTATTAGTGTTTATCTAATGCGACCCCACTCTAGTTAACAGTTCATTACTTTGAGTACAATCCAGCTCAAGTTGCTTTTTTGACCACACAACCTAGGTTGGTGGAATTGGGGTACATTGCATCATGTAAGCACAGTTCTGCTCTATGAAAGACATATAAGACATCATCTTACATTAAACAACTGACGGACAGTCCATACTTACAAAACAGAAATATGTAAAGACGCCATATATGATGCCAGCTACAACCCATTTATGAAGAAGAAAATCAACACTGGGCCTCAGAGAACTGAGGAATGGCTTTACTCATACCCAACCAGCGTGACTATCTGCCAGTATTGAGTGATGAAACATTATAAATTTAACTCACTGTTAAAGAGTCTCCCAGTGCAGCCACCACTCTGATATCTGCTGGACGCAGGGCATGCACTGGGAAAACACAACATGATCATTAAGGAGCCATACATAACATGATGGTTAAAACAACATTTAATTATCTTTAAGACCTGTTGATAAAAAACACTTTGTATTTGAAAAGGGCACCCTAAAGAGCCTTGGATTAAACTGTTAATATAACAAGGTGGATCTGTGCCATACTCTGCTGGACAGGTCATTATTACCGGCGAGACGGACAAGAGGATTTGTACTTTGTACCACTAACGCTTAGCATTACTTTAATTTCCATTTGTAATCAGGATAACAGGATAAGACAGATGATTGGTGATAAAACCTTCTGCTGATGTAATTATCAGGTGTCGTACCTGAGGTAGGTGGGGAGGGGGAGGGGCCCAATTCGGTGCAGGGCATCTCTGTGCCAGTGATCTGGAAACAGGAAGGGAACGTCAAGGTCGTTTTCACTCAAGAGTGAGTGTTAGAGAGAGAGAGCGAGAGTGAGAGAGAGAGAGATCAGGAGGGATTGTAGATGGAGGTTTGGCTAATACTCTACCGGGTTCAGGAGAGGAGAGGCATCGGTGTGGCGAGTGGAGGGGGAGTTTCCCTCTGTCCTGAGGAAGGGTCGGTCCTGGGGGAGGGAAAGCAAGATAGAAGAGATGGGAAGGTGATTGGAAGAGAGAAAACATGGGGCCTGAGAGTCAGATATGTAATGAATAGAGATGAATAAGTATCAGCAAAAAAGGACACAGAATTATATGTACATATATATTTAAGTGAGGTAACTTTACCTCACTGGGACAGGGCACTGTGATGATCAATTCATTGTCCTCCATGCTGGGCTGGCCAGCTGGGGGCTGGAGCTGAAAAGAAAATAATTATGTTTAAAGGGTTGTTGTGTTTTTTTTGTGACTATATTTGTGAGTTCTTATAAAATATTGTAAAAAATGATTATCCCTCATCTGATTGTTCTCTTATAGACTTTTGATGTGGGTGTATATATGTGTAAAATGGATAAACCGAGTTGAAAACGAGGTCATTGCTATTGCTAAGGGGAGACAAGGGGATTTAATGATAGAAGTAGGAGGGGCTATATCAGCTCCTCCCACTAATACCCGCCTTACCAGGCTTGTCAGCATCTCTACCATCAGCCGATCAGTTTGCCGCATTGCTTGTCCCTCAGATAGAACCCTACCGTCCTGATGGATGAAAACGTGTAGGTAAAAAATGGAAAAAATAAATAAAACAAAAAAAAGACAACATGTTTTTGCCACTGTGCCAACCGAAAACAAACTCTTCAATTTTTTTGTTAGCCACAAAATAATTCAAAAATTCAAAAATTCAAAAGCGCATTAGGATGAAGAGTGGCTTCCAACCCAGCCTATCAACTCACAGTTGTAGTTGCAAGGTCTGTCACCAGAGGGGTTTCCTGGAGAACCACAGTGAAGTCTTCTCGGTCGCCATACCAACCCTTCTTCACTAGGAGGTTATCCAAGGACTCCTGTCCAAAACACACAATGGCTTGAAGCCTAGCAGTAATGTCATACTCACTGCATGTATATTATTGTATGAAGTAAAAAAGATGAATGCCATACCTGTAGGAAATGCGTGAGCACGGCCCTGTGTAATCTCACTTCTGGTTCTGTTTGGAAGCATGGACACTTCCTGTCAATGCAGTGCAAAGGGGAAAACAACAACAGGTTGTAATTTTTCCCTGAGATTACTGCATTTGTTGCAATTTGCCTATAGATAATGAATGGAAATAAAATGGAGTTTTATACATTTTATGAGACAAATTAATTGAATTGGTGCAGCAGACCAATTGAGGCCAAGCTCATCATGTGAAATCAATTGACATGCTCCTTTCCATTTTAATTAATATAATTATTATCTCTCGTCGAGAGAAATCCCCCCGACAGACAACAAATCTTCTGTCTAACTAATAAACAACCAAATCAGCATTGTAACATTACGATCAGTCATGCCATAACATAGATCAACCTGTTATAGTAGCTCTCGTACTCTCCCTCCCACACGGCCACACTGACAATGGTCCTTTTCAGCTGCAAAGACAGAGCAGTCAGACTTCAAATGGCATTATGATTATTATGAACATTGTGATTATTATGTGTATGATAACATTTGTATTATTAAAGAATAATTGTATAACAATAATTATTATTTTTATTTTTATGTTATACAATTATTTTGTAATAATACAATTGTTATCAGACTCAGAATAATTATTTGTATTATTCATATTATCATTATTATTACAATACATTGTTAGGAGGTTGTCAAAATCTTTGAAAATATACATCATTATATAGTCAACCTGAGAGTGCAGCAACTGCAAAGCGCGATCAACTTCCTGGACAGTGTTGTTGATGACAGACTTTGCCTGTACACATAGAAAACAAGCACACATTCTGTCAGCAACCGAGAAAGAATGGTGGGTTTCCTGAAAGCCTCGGCCGGGGATGTACCTTATCTTTAGCTTAACTGTAAATTACAGACAGTAACAAACTCTAATCCTTACCCACAATCTATAGTTGACCTTCAAAATGCTTTGGTGGTGTTTAATAGAAGAAACAAAAGGTTTGTATTGAAGGCAGGTTTATTTATGTATCACCTGAACATTAACAGTATTGTTTGTACTTAATGATCATGCTCGACTCTGGGTTTGAAAGTCTGGAAACACTCAAAAGCTGGAGTAGGGGACAGATATGGTACTGTTTGCACTTGTATTGCCATCATACACTTCGTACTGATCATTCTTATCACATGGCATATCTAAACAAGCGTGTTACAGGGAGGTCACGCCTACCTGCTCCTCCTCGCAGGCACACATCTGATCCATCTGAACAAACAGCAGCACTAGCTTCCAATCCCTCTCCACATCAATGTCCTGTCAGGACAGAGACACATACGGACACATACAGGTCCAACAGTAACGCAGGTGGAAGATTGGACACAGTGCGTTGATCACAAACATATCTGACATTTGGTTAGGTATGAGGTTGTTATTTATTGGTGCTTTGTCGTTCTCCGTCCTCTCCCCAAGGTGAAACTAGCTTTGGCTTTACATGGATGGGTAATGGTGTGGTGCTAGCAAAACATTATCTTAAACCCCAATGTGTGTGCGCGCCTGCGTGCATGCGTGTGTACCTTATGGCTCTGCAGGTCAAGAGACAGTTCTTTTGCCTGATCTACTAGATCCCTATAAACACACAAAACATATACAGAAAAAAATGTGTTGTTTCTCTGCATCCAAAATTGTCTGACTAGATCACATGCACTTGTGCCATCTGTACCTGTGTTGCACAAAGTCCCTAGCGTAGAGGTTGGCCTCTGGAGACACAGAGGGAGTAAAAAGTGTAGGGCTGAACAGGGCCATCATCTCTGAGGAAGAGCAAATCAGACTAAGTTCAAACACACAATGGCAATGCCAAAGCTAAAACTAATTTCCATTTTGACAAAATGAATCAGACTGTGATCAAAGAGGCTGCTTTTCATGACTATGAAGAATCCAAAGGAAGCTTGGAAGTGATGAATTGGAGCTGTATTTAGCAAGTTAGTCACTGAGTATTACTTCTCAGTATGACCAATAGGTCACACGTGTAATAATAAAACAATTATCGTACCTAATGACTCACTAATAAAAATAAATAGATAAATAGGTAGCGGACATGTATGATGTATTAAGCTTCAACAATAATGAGTAACTCTTATCAATGGTCTTTAAGCTATGAGAGCTGTAAAGATACCACACAGTAGTATCCAAAAATATAGATTATGTTCAACACTGCTCCAAATGATAGCCAGATAGGTAGTCTATATAATCTATAGGTTAAAGTCAAATAATGGAGAATCCGAGAATACAAGCAGCTCTCTGTGCATTCATTAAAAAATACTTTTGATCCATATCAGACCACATGTAGACCTATACATATTTTAACAAAACAAAGCAAATACAACAACTGTAGCATAAAGCCTTTACATTAAAATACAAAATTAAGAAGCTATGCAATATATGAGCAGCAGAAAAAAAACCTTGACTGCATCCATGATATGAAGCTAATCTCTCTATCAAAAATACTACAACCACATTTTAAGAAATTCTAATAAAAGATATCTTACAAACACGTTTCAATTTTAGAATAGTTGAATTAAACCTTTTATATAAGAAGCTATGAATAAATGTTATAAAACAGGCATCATTCTACATAGAGTTAATCCACAGTCATTAGTATTTAAAGGACAAATCTTGAAGGGATGAGTTCAGGCTTGTAGGCAGCAACAAACATTATAGTCACCTTGGAGTCGGTCCATCACTTTGGGCAGCTCCGTGCTGTAGAGAGACAAGAAGAGAGGGTGGGCGGGATGGCTGTTGATTGCTCACCAGTCGTGGACATTTACATTCAAACTATCTGTTCAACATTATGATCAGAATAATTCAATAATTGTTTTTTCTGGTTACCAGGTGTGCAGGCCAATGGGAGAAAGGACAGCCAAATCCGAGGGCTTCACACTATGGGCTTGAGAGAAATAAATCCATTGATTATTGCTTTGCAAAACAAACCGATGGACGGAGAGATGGACGGACGGAGATACACACAGATACAGAGGATACTATCACAGATACAGTGGACAGATGCATGGACGGACGCACGGACGAAAGCATAGATTGACAGACACTTACCACTTGATGGAGGTGGTTGAGAGGGAAGTGTCTTGGGGCATGGTAGGGCTGTTACTGGAGTGATAATAGAGGGGATGAGACATGAATACCGCAGTATAACTTTGGTAGATCCAGCAATAGTGAATGAATGAATGCAACCCTAAATCACTGGGCCGCCAAGACTGCACAGTGTTATTTAGTGGAATAGCATTACTGGTTCCTCATGGAAGGCAATATCCAAAAGAATTCTTCAACACCTGAAACTGTTACATTTGAGCATTCCTGTATATATTTAAACAATATAACCAAGTGGACTTCAACCAGACTTTAATTAAAAAGGTTAAAGTTATGTCAGTGCCTTGTATTGCTGAATATTATTTCTTGATTTCTCTTGCTGCAAACATTTAAGGTTAATTACATTCTAAACCTCTAATCCCCAATTCAAAACATTTGAAATTAACAACGTAACCACCTGAATTGTGTACTGTACCTTATCAACTTAACACTAAATCAAAACTTTAAATGTCATATGAGTCTAAGCAGATTTTTGCAAAGAAAACTGGAGATTCAAACAAGAAAAAATAAACAAAATCAACCTGGTGTCCACGAGAGTGCCAGCAGCGTAACTGTAAGCAGCAAGGAAATCATTTTTGATCTTTCTGCTCCTATCTGCTGCGGGTTCAGTCTTCTCCCAACTGCTTTCACTACCTCTGTTGGACTGCTCTTTATGACAGGCAATCCTAACTGCCAAGGTTATACATATGCATAATTACAATGCCGGGAAAGGGGGAGGGGGGAAGAGAGGACTGGCCCAGCACTGAAAAGTGAATGGCCTTGCAACTGTGACACCACAATAAAGGGTCTTGATGCGTATTAATGGATGAGAGTAGGTAGGTAAATAAGAGCAATAGTGAAACAGGGTGCTGGAGGGGAGTGGAGGGTCAAAGGTCAAAGATGAACACCAGTCACTGCTGCATCTGAACATTGGATCTGCATCTAGGCTTAGTAAGGGTATCTTGGACAACTTCAATGTCAACATAAATTGTTATAATATGACTGTAAATAGGCTGATCAGACAACCTAGTCCTGTGTGTGTATTTAACAAGTAATTCAGGCCTTATCAAGACAACAGAGTTACAAGAGAAAGCCGGTTCACAATCACATCATTTCTTTGTACTATCCTGTATTATCCTTATAAGATAAGGATAAGGAAGGAGCATTAAACTCCTTATCTGCTGGTTTAACAAACAGTAACAATGTTATTCTAAAAGCACAACTTTAATTACAGGATGTATCTCTATTATAAACTTATTTATATATATATATATATTTATGCATGGCAGTATGAAAACACAAAACAAAATAAAGGTTTAAGCTATCAGCTCATCTCTGATTGGTTGGCAGTAAGTGAGATGTCCCTGACCTTGTTGAGTTGACCTCTCTGCCTCAATAGTGAGGAGTCAGGAATCACACCTGTTACATGTTGTGTTTCTACCATTGAACTGTTTATCAGTGAACAGGCAATACATCTGGAACATTCTGACAGATGGCCTTGTGGTGTATTTGTTTGCAGGAGATGACACACGGAGTGCAGAGGAAAGGTTTCGTGGACGATGAAGAAATGTTTTTAAAGGACTAAATGATAGCTCAAGCCATAAGCCCAAGCTTATGAATTGCATTCTCATTGTTATCATTCATTTTTTTATCATTTATATTGGACTTATGAATGAAAAAATGACAGTTTACCTGCATAATATAGCTCCGTGCACACGACTTTGAGCAAATAAAACAAGACCAATAATATACCTTCACCTTGAATACAAGTATTCAAGACAATGTTCGGAATAAACCAGTTCACTGTTACTAGACAAAGTACGCATTACACATTATTATCTGCAGCATTTACTAGGAAAAAGGCAGTCTTAGTAACGCATTTTAATAATTTGATGATGATTGGTCGGTCGGTGGAAGTCTTCAGATTATCTTTATCCAGATCCACATTATCTCATCATACAATATTTTTAAGCGTAACAGTCATGTAGCTATGATAACAAGTGTCCCAGACCTTGATTTTTTTATCTACCGATTATCAATCACCTCTGATTAGAGAGGTTATGGACAATTCCATGAAAACATCAAATGTGAGGGGTCTACTATTTGAAAACACTGAATGAAATGCAATGTCAACTATTACAATTATGGCCTTATTTGTTGTATTCTCTTTTT
>OMKX01014954.1:2956-13699 GCA_900302425.1 Brosme brosme
ATGTTCATAATAACTACACATTTTAATATTGTTTTTATTATTGTTATTATTAAAATATATATACAATTACTTAAAACCCTATTGTTTACATTTTAAGTGCACTAACAGGTGAAGTTTATCCTATAATATAACTACTTATGATCAAATATAACTAATGATAAATATGAGGAGTTCGGGCATAACTCATGGTGATGCCGATGATGATGATGATGATAATGATGTTGATGAGGATAATGATGATGATAACTCTAATTGAACATGTAACGGCTCTCCCTCAGGGCCATACCAGCCCTCTGACAACATGATGCTGATGTTCTACAGCTACTACAAGCAGGCCACGCTGGGCCCCTGCGACATCCCCAGGCCCATCGGCTTCTGGGACAGTCGGGGGAAAGCTAAGTGGTCAGCATACTTTAAGCTAACGAATAGTTAGCTCAGTTATATGAGTAATGTACTAGAATGCTTACGTTTTGTTAACCAGCTACGTTATCTACAAAACTGACTGGGAGCTTAAATATAATCTACAGATCATAGAAATCTACAAAACAAATCTACAAAAAATAAATACATAAAGAAAAATCTACAAAAAATAAATCCATATTTCTATCTTGTATATCCAAGAGCAGTAGTTGCTGTTTTAGTAGCATGTTTCGGAATTGTAATTTTATAAGAAGAGGGAAAACTATTTAAATTGCATGTGTTTGTTTGAGTTTGCTGTGTTTGTCGTTGATTGTTGTATTTATTATATTATTTCCTACACAAGAGGCAGGAGCAATTGTAATAGATGGTAATCATCAATTATGTATCCCTTCTTGTGCATAAAGTAGCTTGGGGTCTGCACTAGTGTTAGAAATGGCTTTCTGTGTGATATTCATGACCATATCTTAATTCCCCGAGGCCAGAAACAAACATTAATCATTTAGTATGTGAGACAGTGTGTGAGATGTCAATAAAGGTCTGATAGAAAATCTCCATGCTGTTATAAGCTATATTAATGTATTGATTATTGCCTGCTGCTGTCATCTACTATCATTAAGTTTATCTTAGCCAATTTTTGCGAAATTTCTATGTTGTTATGACACTTTTCAGTCACTTTTGCCAATGTGAGACACAGTGAATTCAGATACGTAGAGATGGTTAGGCATTTTGAACGAGGGTGCTTACAGGTAAAGCTGTGGACATTAGGGATTAGGGACATGCAGGATTGAAGGAACGCAGGCCAGACACTACACTCCCCCCTGTCCCCCTCTGCGTTACAAAAGAGAGACTCTATTGTGTTCAGCATCTATAGACTTGCAATCTACCAGTTTGTTTGGGTTTCGCTCACTTTGCTCATGTTGCACACATATTTATGTTCATATTTGGTTCTTGGCAGGGATGCCTGGAGCTCTTTAGGAAATATGACGAAGGAGGAAGCCATGATCAATTATGTTGACGACATTCAACTGGTATGCCTTTTCAGTATTAACTCGACACAACCTCTTTAAGGTTTAATAAAGCCTAATTTACACGCACTTGGAATTGAAGAAAGAACAAAGGAGACATCCTGATTTTGATTTAGGATTATATGTTTTTAAACTTTTAGTCTATTTCTGTTCAGTGAGGGGTAAAATTGTCATTCTAGAAACTATAGTAGGATACATGCTCTGATTGTGTGAACGGAAAATACCAAAAGAAATAGGTTAAATTAGTATGAGTAGTATATATAAACTATTGTCAGAGGGAAACTAATGAGTAATACTATTTCAAGAAGCTGTACTAACTATACAATTACACTTTTTTGATGAGATGATATTTTGTGTAAATAATTGTTTTTATTTGATCACTTAAGACATTTAGACACAACTAAACTCGATAAGAAAAAAAAAATACACCTTTCTTTCCCCCTACAACCAATAATGCTGTGTTTTTGTGCCCTCAGATTCTGGAGACCATCCCAGTCTCAGAGGAGGTGTCTGAGCTGGTGGAGAAGCTGGGTAACTTCTACTCTGAGGTCGACGGAGCTGGAGATCAGATGGAGAAAAACGAGGTGGACAAGAGAGCCTTCACACGACCTTTCGCAGGTTGTGCAGGTGAGATGGTGATTATGATGATGTTGATGGTGATGATTATGATGAACAGAGAGTTAGAGCCCTTTTAACATGTACTCTTACAATCAGCATGACAAATCAAAGTTCAAGATGGTTGAATGTGTTTTTGACTTTTTTGCTGTTGTGTATCATTGATGAAATGTACAAATGTAAAAATGCAGATAAGTAGATGATCAAAGAACAACTATATAATATATATATATATATATATATATGATATAACAACTATATCCAGAACATTTCGCCTCCACCATCCCCGCACACGTGTTGTACATCATGTTACAATTACAGCAGAGATAGATGCTCAGTTCTTAATTGCCATCTCATCTTGCATGTCTTCTTTCCCTCACCAGATGAGCTCAGAAAGCCAAAACCAATGATGGAAGGCAAGTCTTCACTGGTTAGCGATAGCATGTTGACCCCCCTTCACCCCACCGCACCTTTTTCTTTTGACCTTGAGCTCGATCTTAATTACAGACTCGCCTTTTTAACAGGGCAGGCAATGCGAGACAGCTTCGTTTGCTCTCTGCCCTCTGCTTAAGTCAGTTCGACCCTTGAGGCTTTAAGCAGAAGAAAGAAAATGTCCTATGTAGTCTGTGATTTTGTTTAGTGTTCTTCATTAGCTCTACAGTTTACTGCCGATCTGTCTGTTTATGCTATGCTATGCATGCTGTTTCATCCTTTAATTTCAAATGTGGTTGGTTGAAGGTGGTACACTACTTGCTCTGTTTTGCTGGCATTGTAGAGGTAGCTGCAAAAGTGTTGTTGGTCTCATATAGATCGCATAGATAGATAGATCACATGGGTGATCGATAGTAATCAATCCCCAATTCAGGCTTCGGGGATTTGTGGGAGGATATTCAGAACCCAGGAAACGACCGAGAAACAACCAATGATCTCTGCCTGGCCATCTGTGATGAGGAAATACACAACCAAGAGATTGTGGCTACCAGTGATATTGATAAACACAACAACAGACAGCATATGGCCGCCAGTGATGAGGATATGCAATACAACAGCATAGAGAACAGCAGCAGCAAAACAAGTAGTGATTCAGAAATCAGTGACGTTGAGTGGAATTCCGATGGAGACAACACAGAGGACGACGAAGAGGAGGAGGAGGATGAGGAGGAAGCTAAAGGTACCCCTTGGTAGTTTTAGGGTAGCTTTTTGTGTCTGTTTTGTGTCATGAGCATTGCCATTTTCTAACACACACACGTTTACAGCCCTACAGGGTTTGCTAGAGGGGTGCTTTGTATTTGTGGGGCTGACATATCTTGCAATCACTGTGAATTGCATAGTACTGTTGGAGAGAAGGCTGAGAAAGAACATTTGAACTAGCACTAGATCAAAGCATTGTTTTCTTGCTACAGAAATGAAAAACGACATTGAGCTTCTGTGCTCGAACGCCATCCATCAAAAGAACAATACAAACCTTAAGAACTAAAAATAAGATTCTCTCTCTTTTGTTTCCTCCATGTCCTTATGGTTTGCTTCAGGGGGCCCAGAGAGGAGGAGGAGCCCCTACCCCAGGCTACAGGTATGGGAGGAGGGCAGGTGGTCGGTGAGCAGCATGGATACTAGCGTGTCCTCCATCACCAATGGGATCCACAGCTCCCTGAACAGCCAGCTGGAGGACCAGGAGCTGGCCTCCCTGGAGCCACATGCACGGAGAAGCTCCCACATGCACGTCAACGGTCATAAGAGTGGTGAGACACTTTGACAAACTGTTTAGGTCCCCTGACCACATGGACTACCATGCATACCTTTAGGTCGTCTGACAACATGGACTTCCATGTGTGAGTAACACAAAAAACCATATGTGAATTTCGTTACACTTATAGAAAGATTTCATACTGACAAAAGTATTTAATTTTGTATGATATACGTACTGTAAATGTATAAAGCTTTCCCTTGCATACTCACAGATAACGGTGGTGTTATTCCTGAGAAACACCACAGAACAACAGACTCGGATAATGAAGAATTCTGTGATTCAATGGAACATCTGGCTATGGAAGAGGCAGGTTGAGAAGATAGTGTGTGTAGTAGAAAATACCCTTTGCAGCCTCATTAGATGTTATTCAGACAAACTGTTTTATCTTTTTGGTTTTATGTATTATTTTCCATCTAGGTGACAGGAATATCTAAATTTCAGTCGTCTGGATTCAGAAAATCCTCAGCGAGACGAAGGGAGGATGTCACACAGCTCGGACAACCCCTTCTTGAATATGAGTTTGGTACAGTCCGAACCCAGAGCTCCTTATCAAGGAGAGGGAGAGGTAAGAATACAATGGTGAAAGAGTGAATCGGCAATCTGCAGCAAGATCTTTTTTTTCACTCACTTTTGTTTTTGTCTCTGTCCGAAGAAATACAACTTTGATTTGTCTCGTCGTTGACAGCCATACCCATTTTACAGAAATAAGGTTCCATGGGGGTTCACCCTAAGGGGAGGGACTTAGGCTCTCTATTAATGTTATGACTCCTGACATCTTAGTCCTACAATGACACACTTGTGTTTTCTTATGAAAAAGTGCAAATTGAACTAAACTTGCCAATTTGCCTCCATTTCACCCAGCTTCATCTATTTTTAGTAAATTAACTATTCAGTTATATATCCAAACAAGGTAAAATATATATTTCCCTACTACCTCCTCCCCTTTTTGCGCTGTCAAATTCTCAAACGTGACACCTGTTTCAGGGTCCCTGTCACACAGGACTTCCAGTGGCTCACAGCTGTGTGTCAACATGGACGCCGCTCGTCACTGCATCTCTGCGCGAGGACATTCCAGAAGCGTCGCAATTGGTAACATCAATGAGCAGATAGCTACTGCGTTGCTTGGGTTACAAGAGGACATGGCGAATGTGCTACAAAGGCTACACACGCTGGAGGTTCTGACTGTCTCACAGGTGAGGACAGTTGTCAACCGAAAAATAACGATCTATAAATTGTATTTTGTATTATTTTGTGAAATTAAAACAAATAATATAATAATATAATGTAATATCGCTTCCATTGGATCAATCCCTTTACGCGACTGTTGGTTTATATCGTGAAATGAGTAACAGTTTGTTTAAATCGGTTTTCTTCTTCTTGCTTCTAGTCAAGATCCCAATCACCAAGGCAGGAAGTCTCATCCCTGACACACAAAGTCATTCAAGTAAATTTCCACTGTCCAGAATTTGTTCTCAATACAATTCCATGATTGTTTATTTCTTATGATATTCCATTAAATTTCCTTTGGTAAAAAAAAAAATCAATCCAACTTTTGTTTCGCAGTTCCGGAAATATCTGTGGTGGCCTTTCCCCTTCTCTCCAATCACAGCAGTATTGATGACCTTCTGGCCTCTAGTCGCCCATTGGCTAGTTCATCTACACTTACAGCGGAGAAGAAGGTGAGAACAGTCAAATACTGCAATCACATATTGAATCTAAAAAAATATTAAAATATGTACTTCTATTTGTGATATTGATATATTTTGCTGTAAGCAATGCTAGTATACATCTATGAATGCCATAAATACTAACTTTGTATTTCAACTGCTGTTTTCTTCTAGGAAAATATGCTGAGTAGGGCTATGAAATGTTTTGACAACCGTACCGGAATGCTTTTCCTTCTCACACGAGGGGAGATGTTGATCTTTGGAAGGACGCCATCCCCAAGGGAAGTGGTGAACAGCCATGTTGAAGCAAAACCATATCTGAAAGGGAAATCAACATTGTATACAAACCACAAAAATACATTGAATTTTATGTAGCACCTTGGGTTGGAGACGAGTCCATAAAGCGATGTTTCAGAAATGTTAATGGTTTATTAACTAAAGTCACCTACTTGGAACTGCTTTAGGTACTATATTGCAATATATTTAGAAAATGGAAATCGCCTTATTAAACTGTTCTAATGCCCCTTGACCAACTGTAGTTTTGTGTCACCTAAAGGAGTTTTAGTCATATAATAAGACACAATAGTAGGCCGATAGCTGGACCTGATAAATCATGCTTTTTTAAATAGTAAACCAATAGAGCCTGCAATTTATTTATTTATGTTTTACATACACTATGTAGACTAATAACAAATGGTTAATATTTTAAAAAAACGGGGTAATGCCAGAGTAACATCTGTTGAGTTAAGTCCATGGACTGAAGGTAATTCTTAGCATGCAGGTGCTGCATACATAGTTCATAAATCCATATTTATACTAAGTCTGTTGCAGACCTTCAGAAAAGTGTTATATCAATTTGCAATATAATATGATATATATTATTGTTAATAAACTATGAAAGTAGTGTATTTTTTATTTGTTTTAAATTAAATAAAGAAATTGGAGACAAATGTTTTTTTCATTTTTTACCCTACCAGGTTGCTAGTAGCCTACTTGTGTGTGTGTGTATATATGGTTATGGTTTATTTGTTATTGTCAATAATGTACAATAGTTGATCAAATAATTGCAATTATTTTATTTTGCTTTACATTTATAAGAACACGCCGTCACCGAGGCAATATCCGGTTCATGAAGGTTCCATTGTAATCGCTTCCGCTCCAAATTGTCACAAGAAGTACAGCGATAAAGTTTGGAAACGCTGGAGTGTAAACAAAGAGACGTACATCTACATAACTCAACGGCAGTCTTGGGCCACTGACACTTAAACAATGTTTTCCCTTTCGATGACTGTCCAGCCACAGGTAAACTAATTACGGGCTTTTGCTTGTATTTTAGTAGGGGTCAGAAGAGCTAGCCCTCTGGCATTAGCTTATGTTTTGCTAGCTGAGCATAATTGACAGTTATTGCACATTATGACAATGTTATTGTGATGTTTTCAACTAAATCTTTTAAGTAGTTGTCAGCGGTGTTAATGCCTTTATTGTACACCAAATATTGGACGATATACATATTCAACAAACTGATGCTAGTTTTAACTTTAGGCTAACCCTTCGAACCCTTATAGTTATGTCACTAGAGTTAGTATTGATATGTGTATGACATTTCCCTCCTGGAAGTGTTTTATTTTCAAAGCTTACGTTGATCATGTTCAATTTTGATCAGAACACAGGTGTGATTAACGTGTGTAACATTTAGGCTTTGCAAACCAAACGTCATGGTGTGTCCACATGCGAGCGAGCTGCTCTGTTTTCGTTTACATGTGTCAAATGTTCAAACTTTAATTGCATCCATAATGTCGACATGATTCCAGGTTACTGTCCCATTGAGCCATCTGATCAACGTACTCAACTCTCTTAAGAGCTCGGTGGGAAGCTATAGCGGGGCGTCCCTCAAACCCAGTCAACACAAGGAGAAGGCGCTACAGCCAGACTACCACTCTACAGAGGTACTGTAGTTATATGACTGTATCGTCATGAATGATGGTGTATTTTCTGTCGCATTCCCCAGACGATGACAGAAAACACTCCCCAAACACTTATGTCCATTTGTTGAAAGGTTGTCGTGAAGCACTCGGAAATTATTTGATTGTATGTGTAGAATTTCCTGAGCCTCACCTTTCACCTCTCACATGTGGCTTTGAATAAAACGACTGAAATGTATATGTGCTGTCTACCTCGCACATCGAGTTGGTACCATGCCCATTAGCCATGTCTAATATATACTGTGTGTGTGTGTGTGTGTGTGTGTGTGTGTGAAGCCCGTGTGGAACCTGCGGGAGTTGGGCCTCTCGGACCTGGGAGACCGACAGCTGGATGACCTGATAAACGATGTGTTACCGCGCCTCAACCAGCCTTCAGCGTCCATCCCGCCCACCGGCCCAGCAGCTTGGAGGACGTCCCATCTCTCCACACACTCCTTCTTCTCCAACAAGCACGGTGAGGCTCCTGGTCCATGTACTGAACAGGTATCGGTAGTTGGGGTGCCTTTTGGTTTGGTAATCTACCCGAAATAGAAACATAGAATCAATGATAGACAAAGTTACTGATCTAAAACTCATTTTATTTATACAATGACATAGCTTTTCTCATTCTGACATCGCACAGAGGCATCAGTGCTATGTAGATAGTGCTATTGAAATTCAATTGATATTATAATATGCCAATGATTTATGCTTTGTTGAGTGGCCTTCTACTAGCCGCACTGGACAACAGCACATCACGGTATGCATGTGCAATGCTTAGGGCTGACACCTTCTAGTCAGCTTGTAGATTGGTTTGTTGACATGCGGCCGTCCGACCAATCGGACAGCGGTTAGACAAACGCTGGTTTTACTTTCCAAAGGGTAAAGCTCATCTTAATCCATTATAGGGCAGGACATATGCAGGCAGATGCATTATACTTATGAGTGATACGCTTTTTCTGTTAGAAATAACATTGATTTGAACAAAAACAATAGATAAATGTGTTTGTTTTAGTAATGGTATGGTTTAATAGACTTATAAAACAGGAAGTCAAAACCCCCTCCGTTTTCAAAACGTTGGTTTAGAACGGTTGGGTTAGGACTAATGCTAGTCCTAACTTACTGAACATTTACGTGGCTCCAAACTAATTTAAACCACGTCAAAGAAGACGTCGGTGTGGCAGCAATTTGTTGAAAAGAACAAGTAAGTATGTAGGCAGAACATCTAAAATAATACTAGAATATTATTCTTTTCATCTTGTCTTGAGTCGATGACACAGCAACACGTTCACGTTTATTGCCTATTTATTTTTAGATTATAGCCTTCTGTAAAATCGGATTGATTAGTTTAAGAGACATTTACTTATTTGCGTTGTTTGAGACGTACGGTGACCCACACAATGATATCCGCGATGATGAATTCAGTTTGACCTTCAATATTCCCCCTTTCTTTTTGCTTCCTAATCTCGATTGCTCATTGAGAGCTGATTTATTTCAGATTAGTCCTGTTTACACATTGGACAATGTTTCACACATATCTCCCCGAGTGCCTCTCGATGTCCTTGATGTAACACAAAACGCATTGAATATCCATGTCAGCGATCTAATAGCGTGAAATATTGTCCATTTTCCAGTCTTTACACCAAGAGTACTCTGAAAGAGCTCTGTCCTTTTTTAACAAGCTATTTTGTTTCGCAAGAGAATATCGTCAAACCAACATCACGCGGTGCGCTTCATTAAACCTTCATTACCCTTTTATAATTAGGCTTATATAGTTATAGGAACGAACAAATCATAAAGAATCAAGCTGTTGAGAACTCAAGCCTTACTGTTAGTGCACGGCGATGCGTCTCATACACAAGAACGCACAGATTATTGTATTTTTATAAGTCGATATTCCTACATTTGAGAGACAACTTCTGGCTCCAAACAGCAACCAGGGCTGACCTCACCGTAGCCCGCTTGGTGACGGGCGGGCTCGCTTCGGCCCGACCTCGGAGATGGTCCATCTCGGGCGCGGCACAGTGGCGTGTTCAAACTGGTAGTGGAGACACACACACACAAATCAGCGCAGTACGGCTCGGCACGGCCAAAAGTGCCGATGGAAAAACGCCATTTGAGTGTGACATGTCAGAATTAGCTCCTTGCCACGCATCACAGCGCCATCCATTGTGACCCATTATAGTAAACGCAGAACAACACGTGCGATTTAGGCCACCCAGTAGAGTGCCCACACATTGAGTTCCTCTAGAGATAACCTACACATGTCTTTTTCCACCATTGACTGATCGATTGGTCGAAGATGGGTTGAATTTTAGTCAAACAAGGTTTTCTTTGGTTGCCCTAAAAATAATCGCATACCATGTTGTTAAAGCAGGACTGTAATATTAACTTTGCCCCTCCCTCCTTAGGGTTTTCAGGCCTGACCTCACCTGCGGCCCCCCGTGTCTTCTGCCGGCAGCATCCCTCCCCTCTTCAGTCTGTGTGCACAGACCTGAGCTTCTGGCCAGGTACTGAGTACGCCAGAACACCTCCAGTGCATCTGAGGACCCAAACGGTTGTAAATTATTCTACAAAACGTTATCCCATTATTCATACTGTGTACTTGCCGTATAGTTTGGAACCAGAGCCGAGGATTCAAAACCTTGAAGAGCAAAACCAGAAGACTGCAGTTGTCCCTTGAGCGTCCTGCAGAGTCGGACAGCTTCACGCCGTCCTTCATGAAGGTACCCGACATGGAGAGCATTGCTCACAGTCTTAACAAGGACATTTATTATCACGATGACCACCACACCGGTGTCATCATCATCGTCCACCATCTTCCCTCCACCCTAGGGCTTCCTGACGCGGGACAAAGGCCTGGAGGTGGAGACTCTGGAGGGGCTGCTGAAGAGCAAGAACGTGGCGGACGGACATCAGGACGCCTTCAAGAGCGGCTTCGCCGAAGGCTTCATGAAGGCCCAGGCCATGACCCAGCGCACACAAGGTACACGCACACACGCACGCACGCACGCACGCACGCACGCACGCACACACACACACACACACACACACACACACGCACGCACGCACATGCACACGCACACACGCGCGCGCACACACGCGCACACAGCATACCCACTAGGGGGCAAATGTGTACTCCAGTAAAATATTACTCGACAAGCAAACCATAAACGATTACAAAAATAGCATGATTGGTCCAGTAAAGAAAAAATCCCCGTGCAGTAAAGAAAAAATTAAAAATATATATTATGCTTGAGTAAATGAAACCCCATTAACAACCCTTCAAAATGTATTCTATTACAACA
>OMKX01015171.1:5677-18018 GCA_900302425.1 Brosme brosme
GGGGGGAGGGAGAGGGAGAGAGGGAGAGAGGGAGAGGGAGAGGGAGAGAGGGAGAGGGTGCGTTAGCCATCACCGGCACCTCGGTGCAGATATTAAACCAAACCGTGTGATGCTGGTCTCTGCTGGGCTGAGGCAGAGAGGGAGAGTTACTGTGTGTGTGTGTGTGTGTGTGTGTGTGTGTGTGAATATGGTAGTATAGGCTAGTGTGTGTGTGAATATGGAAGTATAGACGTGTGTGTGTGAATATGGTAGTATAGACGTGTGTGTGTGTGTGTGAATATGGTAGTATTGACTAGCGCGTGCATGTGTGCGTGCGTGCGTGCGTGCGTGTGTGTGACTATGCTAGTATAGACTAGTGTGTGTTTGTGTGTTTGTGTGTGGGGGGAGCATCTGGCGGTATGCTAGGCTACATTAGTCAATATTCACCGTGGTGATATCACATGAATATGTTCATGTGTTTGTGCCAAATAACAAATATGCTAAAGTACGGTATTGCCTGCTGGACCAGAATGTCCTGTCATGAATTTTGTTATATATTGGTGGCATATTGTGGCATGTTTTTGACAGTGATCCATGCAGATTCAAAAGGTGTGTGTGACAGCGTACGTGCGCGCTTGTGTGTGTGTGTGCGTGTGTGAGATGGCTCACCTGGTTTTCAGAGAGCCACATAGCGGTCATCTGGTTGAGCTTAGTGAAGCTGTAGGGCAGATTCTTCAACCTGGGATATGGAAAGCAGACATCAATCATAATGCATCGAAAAACAAGAATCGATCAAATGCTTTCGGACCCCAAAAACAGAACAACCATCCATCATAATGTGTGCTAAAAAATAGCCGGACAGACGTTGAGCATGAGAGGATTTCGGTCTATAATCTAGGTGGGAGGTGGGGTAGGGGACAGCACTGACTTGTTGTCGCTGAGGTTGACCACACGGAGGCGCTGCATGTTGCCCATCTCCTCGGGCAAACACTCCAGCTTGTTGGAGTGCAGGAAGAGCACAGTGATATTCTTCCAGCTCCCCATCTGGAGAAAAGATATTTAAGGTCAAGCAATGAAATACAGTGTGAGAGTTATCCCAAGATGAACACATAGATAACAACCCGCCCCAATCTCTCTCTCATTCATTCTCCCCTTTTCTCTCTCTCCTTCCCGATCTCCCTCTCACCATCCCTTCCCTTCCCGCTCTCACCTTCTCTCCATCCTTTCCTCTTTCCTTCCCTCTCACCTTCTCTCCATCCTTTCCTCTTTCCTTCCCTCCTCTCCATCCTTTCCTCTTCCCTTCCCTCTCTAACCTGCTCTCCATCCTTTCCTCTTTCCTTCCCCCTCTCACCTTCTCTCCATCCTTTCCTCTTTCCTTCCCTCCTCTCCATCCTTTCCTCTTCCCTTCCCTCTCTAACCTGCTCTCCATCCTTTCCTCTTTCCTTCCCCCTCTCACCTTCTCTCCATCCTTTCCTCTTTCCTTCCCTCTCTCACCTTCTCTCCATCCTTTCCTCTTCCCTTCTCTCTATCCTTCATCCTTTCCCTCCCTTCTCTCTATCCTTCACCCTCCCCTCTCAAACCCTCTCCCCCCTAGCGGGCGGGGACATGGCACGACACCCCTGGCTGCGTGATGTCACGCGGCGCCACGCAACACGTTCGGCCAACGCTCACCTCAGAGGGCAGCTGTGTGAGGAAGTTGTGGTCGGCGGCGAAGGTTCGGATGTGGACGCAGTTTCCGATGGTGGCGGGCAGCGCCTCGATCTCGTTGAAGCTGCAGTCCAGCTCGTCCAGGGAGGTGAGCCTGCAGAGCAGAGAGGAAGTGATTAAAGCTGCAGTCAAAGCTCGTCCAGGGAGGTGAGCCTGCAGAGCACAGAGGAAGTGATTAAAGCTGCGTTCATGGGGATCCAGACAGACGGACCAAACCGTCTGGGCGGTACGGGGAAAACAATCAAACAGTCTGATGGAGTGGCAGGTGATTGCTATGGTGATGTCGTATTGCGGAATAAACCGAATGGAATATCATCCACTATTATTATATTAGTTACCTAAATGTGTATCTGTAGCAGCTACCCAACAACCAGGGGTCCAGTGGTAGGGCCCAGGGTTATGGTCAGGTAGGCCTACCCAGCCACCGGGGGTTCAGCGGCAGGGAAAGGGTTACGGTCACTCGCTGACCGGTCCCCCTCCCACACTCGATGTGCTCGCCATGCGGCTGCAGAACGGGCCGGTTGGCAAGCCACGTCAACACATTAGCTCCACACGGCTGGCGGACGGTAAACAGACCGCGCCATTGTTTGTTTGTTAGATTGTTTCCCTGCGGCCACCCTCATGAGGCCAGCGGACCGCCCCCTCCTCCCGGGGACAGAGTGTGTTGTGTCCCGGGCACCAAACACTGCTCGCAGTGTTCCTCCCGATCCGGTTTGGTCAGTGGTATTGACAGGGAAACATGAAAAGGACACCTGGGTGATGTTTACCATCAAAACACGGCCCCTGTGGCGTCCACTTCAGCCACCGTCACAGCGGACAACTCGGTGAAGTGTACTTTACTTCTGAAGCCCGTAGCCCATTTTGACTTTGCACATCCAAAATAGACTCCCATAAGAGGCGAGCGAGAGCATAAAGCCTGCGTGCCGCCACGCTCTCTATGCTTCCCCTGCTACAACAATACGAGTCTATTTCTGTTTTGGGTCGCTTTACAAATGTGATCCGAAACCAGCGCTCTGTGCGCTCTGGGCTGCGTCCTCAGAAGCAACGAGAGACTAGAGTTCAACAAACAGCCCGAGGCCCGGTTTGCTCAGCTCAGCCTGTTCAGGAGCGGAGCAGAGAGGCGCGTTCCCATCTGAACGGAGCGAGTGGAAACGCTGGGGCCACGACCGTGCGACAGCATCCTTAATGGCATTACGATCCATATTCTCTATTGCCAAAGAATTAACGGGGGGATTTGCGTCCCCCTCGTAAAAGCCGACCTACAGCCAGACACAACGGACCAGTGGTGCGGAGCGCCAGAGCGCAGGAATCAACCAGCAGCCGCGCGGATGAATGAATGAAAAAAAGATTAGATATTTAATCAGTATGCTTAAACGGCAATCCTTAGGCGTGATTATGGTAAAGCCATGGGCGGGTTATTTTAAAACCTAATCTGTGTCAAAGTGCAGTAGGGTAGAAAACGTAGCATATGGAATAAGTAACCGTATTTGGACACGTAATCCAGACCAAACGGTCCCAGATGTTATTGATTGCTGATAAAAAAAATAAAACATAAATGATGAATGAATTTGCAAACAAAATGGAGGACGAATGAAATCTCCTTGAACCTAAAACATAAAGTCAATCCGTTTGGGCGGACTATCGTCGTGAGGCTGACCTTTTGCCCTTGGATCGGACTCTGCCAGGCAGAACTGCTGACTGCCACCATCTTAGCCCCACCCAGCCCTGTTGTCACTGTTGGTGTGACAACACCATCAGCACGTTTACTGTGTCAATACTCCGTCACGGTCAGCTGTGTTTCGGAGGAGCCACACTTTGCTGCTGTCCCTGAGTCAGGGTGCACTCTGGAATTACCATTTTAAGTTTGACTTTACTTTGAATGACAAGTGTGCGTGTTACTGAAACAAAGCTTTTTAGGGGGCTATATAAAAACTGAATTTGAAACTTGAAACACAAAATCGAAAGCAAGGACTCGAAGACTGAATCCTACTTAAGGCCTTTATTTGGGTCTTTGATCTGGTCTGAATGTGTCTGTGTGTGAATGGCAGCAGAGGAAGCCAATGAGACAGGAAGAGGGATGAATGGTCATCATGCTAATCCCTCCCTCCTCCCTCTCCCAGATGAGTGGATTAGATTGCGGACGTTGAATGTAATGCTGTTAGCACTCACCCTCCGATGGAGTCTGGCAAGTACATCAGCTGGTTCTCATCCACCTTGAGAGCTGTGAGTTTCTTAAGGGAGCCTGGTAGAGAGACACAGAGAGAGAGAGAGGGAGAGAGCGATAGAGAACGAGAGTGGTAAAGTTTGAGTGATTGATTTCTTGCACTACATTAAATGAATATCTATTGCAGCTATTCATTAAGATAATAAAAAGCCACTGTGCATTATGTAAAAGGATGTACACACATCGACTGGGTCAGCTGGACATGTCTCGGGTTACAGTCCTGCATTCAAACAAGAGCCTTTGTCTTTCATGTCCCAAAACAATGACAAGTATCGCATGCCTGCATAGCCGCACACGAACGCACATGTGCCGCTTGTGTGTCGGAACATGTGCGCAGGTAGGTGTGTGCACATATGCGTGTGTGCGCGTGTGTAGGTGCAGGTGTGTGTGCAGGTGCAGATGTGTGTGCGTCTGTGTAGGTGTAGGTGCAGGTGTGTGTGTGTGTGTGTGTGTGTGTGTGTGCAGGTGTGTGTGTGCAGGTGCAGGAGCATGTGTGTGTGCGGGCGTGTGCATGCATGCCTGCTCACCTATGGAGCCCGGCAGCGTTGTGAGGGCGTTGTTGGACAGCAGGAGGTCCTGCAGGCTCTCACAGCCACAGATCTGCTCGTCCACCATCTCCAGGTTGTTCTTGGACACGTCCAGGTAGGCCAGCTGCTTCAGCATGCCCATCATCTGGACACAAGTCACACCACATCAAACGACATGCTGAACAGGCAGCGGGAAATGTGACGATCCCGGTTCCCGTTGGGTTGAGATTTGATTACGGATACATTTTAAATTCTTCCTTTCCATTTCTGCAAACGAACATTGATGAAAATCCAACAATTTAGAAACAACTTTCCGCAAATGCATTACAATTTCCTGTAGGTACAACTTTAGTGTTTTCTTTTACTAGTTCTACCAGTGATAACATTTAGAGGAATGCATCGAGAACTAAAATCTAATCAAAATAGTGAGAATAACCTGATACTGAAAAACAGGCTTTTGTTCCAGGATTGGACTCATGATCAGGACTCGGGACCCCTTCCCGATCATAACAACCCTATTTATGGTCCGACTTTGGAGCGTCTCCCAGATTCAGCCTCATGGCGACCTTGCCTCATCGTCTGACGTAATATTTCACACAAACGTCAGCGTTCACACTGGTTGTAAATCAGGTCCTCGTTTCGACACTACAACCACATGACTCACGCCCATACGAGGCCGGCCAACGTGCGATTAAAGAGAGGGCGATGTCGAAACAAAAACCACCACAGATGAGGCTTCAAAGAACGAAACCACCGCCGGCACGAACCACAGTCTGCTCTCGTCCAGCGAGTCGCAGCCCGACGTGAGTCCGCGGTTAGTCATTCGCCCGGCGCGGCGTTCGTGTGAGGAACACATTGCAACATTCCAGCTCAACATTCACCCCCGACCGAGTCATGATGCACACGGTCAGGGCTGAATGACCATAATAAATACATCAAATAAATAAATACAAGTTGAATAAATGACATTAATAAATAATCATAGTAATAATACTAATATAGAAATAAACAAAGATAGGACTCATACAGACAAAGCACAATAATAAAAGTAACAACGTCAACAACAACAAAGTGTTGTTGTGTTAGTGAGCGGTGTGCGTGTGCACCTACCCCAGGTAAGAAGGTGAGGCGGTTACAGTCCATCCACAGCTCCTTGATCCCACTCAGCTGCTCCAGCACCTCAGGCTGCAGAGACACACGCTGTTCACTACACGTGTGTGTGTGTGGGTGTGTGTGTGTGTGTGGGTGTGTGTGTGTTTCATGTGTGTCTTATGTTTGTGTGTGTGTTGTGTTTCATGTGTGTCTTCTGTGTGTGTGTGTGTGTGTGTGTGTGTGTGTGTGTGTGTCTTGAGGCGGACAATAAAAACCCATTTCACAGTACAAACAATAATTTCTATCCACACCGTGGCTTTATAGCAAAGGAGCACCTCCAGAGACGCTACATTTCAGACTCAGAGCCGGAGATATATTAGATATAACACCTTTCAAGTCGATTCATTTTAATATGTACGTGCGCCCGCATTCGTACGCTTAGGGGTGTGTGTGTGCGTGTGTATGTATGTGTGTGTGTGAGTGTGCGTGCATGCACTTGTGAGTCTCTGTTCTTCTGTGTGCGTGCGTCTCTGCTTGTGCGTCTCTGTTCGTCCGTGCGTGTGTGCGCGCGTGTGTGGGTGTGCATCTGGTGTGCGCAGGTAGGCGGAGCCAGCGTTGACTGGCGGCGACTCACCACTTCAGTGAACTCATTGCTCCCCAGGTCCAGTCTCTCCAGCTGGGTGAGTTTGTGCATGCTTCTGCAGAAGGGGCACAGAGGGAAACAGGAAGTGGTTAACAGAATGCATCAGACGCATTGCGCCGAGGGTGCCCCCCATTACCCCGTTCAACATGTCATCGACTTAGAATATGATATTTCACATGAAATAAATACATGGTAGTATATGGGAAAACTGTGTGGAAGATTTGGTTGTAAACATCTGCTATAAACATCGCTTGCTTCTCAATCCCGTATGGAAACTAAGTGCTTTTTTGGCTGGTACACATAGTATATATTTTTCCCCTCAGAACCAGTATTTCAGCCATGTGCCCCGACCGCCCCAGGCATGTGCTTCAAATCATGGATCTGAGGGATGAGTGACGCGTGTTGGATTCAATATATAGAACTCAAATTGGAAATTGGGAATTGCAAATGTTTTAGTCAATGATCTAAATGTATTATTACTATTGCACTAAGTATTGAACTTGCACTTTGTCTTGTGCTTTATGTTGCAACTTTGTACTGCTGTCCATCTTGGCCAGGTCTCTCTTGCAAAAGAGATTTTAATCTCAATGAGACTCAACCTGGTTAAATAAAGGATAATAAATACAGTCTGACCCCAATGTCCACCGTCTGCCCATAGGCTTCCCTGAGCAAGATGCCCCGCCTCTCCCTGCCAACACCCGTTATACTTCAGTCTCTTGTGATAAAGGTGCCAACCAAACGAGATAGAAAGTCGTCCACGGGGCTGTAAAACCTGGAGCTGTGACCACGTTCTGGGGAAGAGGACTAGATCCTAGACACGCCAGTATACAGTAATCAAGTACTTCTCTGTAATGCTGCGAGCGGCTGAGTGAGAGTTCACAGCAGATTAACAATGTGGTTGAGAGGATGTGTAGCCGTCTCAGAGTGTGGTTTGAGAGTGATCAGCATTATAATCTGTTTGAAAGATGTCAAACCCCACGATTGGCTCACCGGTGACACATTAACATCAGAGAAACACAACTGAACAGGAATCAACAACTCAAGGGTTTAGAAAGTACTTCTAAAAATAAATACAGATATAGAAAGTTTGCCTAATCTCAAAAGGAAGTCAGGACGACAAAAAAGAGTCAATGTAATTCTGAGAAAGCCGTTCTTTGTCTCTTATTAGAGTGATTACAGAAGGCGTGTTTTCCCTTCATAATATGTCTATACTTCTCGCCTGTATGACACCCCTGGGTCGTTTTCTCACAGATCTTGAGGGGTCGGCTTAGCTCAGGAGGTAGAGCGGGTTGACTTGTAACCGGAAGGTTGCAAGTTCGATCCCGGGCAGAGTTTCCGTTGTCCGGTAATTACCAGTCATTGACCGGAAAAAAATGAGGAGGACCGAAAATTCTAAATGTCTCCGGTCAGAATTGACCGATTTGACCGTTAAAATGAAACCTTCCAAGGTCACATGACCGGCACCAATTTTTTCTAGCGGAAACACTGATCCCGGGTTGTCCTAGCTGAGTGTCGAGGTGTCCCCGAGCAAGACACCTAACCCTAACTGCTCACGACGAGCTGGCTGTCGTGTGTGAATGTGTGTATGAATGGTTGTACGTCGCTTTGGATAAAAGCGTCTGCTAAGCGTCTGCCCTAAATGGAAATGTCTCCGTTTCTGGCGATATTCTTTGACCAAGAGTCCTTAGCGTACCGAGCACTACCGAGAAGGATCTGTTGTGTTTTTAAACAACACTACCACCTCACTTAAGATAAGACGGGCTGTATTAATCCCAGACAGGAATTACAGCGAGAGAATCACACGACAGTACATATCAAAAAAAAAGATATACAAAAACGTCTACACATAATATGAGCAGTAGAGATGAAAAGGAGTAATCGCAGAAAGTAAACGCTACAGTCCGTTCAATACACTGTCCGACGGCAACAGATGCGCGATCTGACAACGTTAATCTGCAGAGGAAGAAGGCGACGCACATCTACAGATGAACGCGTCAGAAGCAAGGACCCTGGTGACGACCCGTTCACGAGTCAGGTGAACGAACGAGCAAACGAACTGTACTTTTTCCCTGACGATCGCTGCATTTATCCAATGGTGAGATAACCTCACAAAACGTCTGAGTTGAACCTTATAAAACCTGTCTGTGCAGGCAGCCAAGTGAACACAGAGGTGGGGGTGTGGGGGTGGGGGCGCAGGGCTTACACAAGACAGGAATTCAGTGATACAGTCAAATGTGTCGAGAGCGGGCTGTGTGTGGATCAGATAGATAGAGAGAGGCGGGAGAGGGAGAGAGAGGGAGAGAGAGAGAGTGTGAGAGAGGGGGAGAGGGAGAAAGGGAGAGAGAGAGAGTGTGAGAGAGGGGGAGAGGGAGAGAGGGAGACTCACTTTGGCAACATCTTTAACTGGTTCTCTCGCAGCTCCAAGATCTGCAGTTTCGTCAGCCTGGGGAAGAGAAGGCAGAACTTCAGTGAGTCGAATAGCGATATTCCTTGAATCATAATGGAAAATGACCAACGATCATGACCGGAATATCACGCCAGCATTCATATTTCAGCAGCACATTGGACAATTGAAGTCGGTACAACTACACAAACTTATCCTGCACAAACTTGCACGATCCAAGACGGACTACAAGTTTAACTCTGAATGTGCGCGGGTTCATTTGTGAACTCCACTGACGAAACAAACTAGTTTCGTCATTTCTAGTTTACAATGGACATTGTGGTCATAATTAATAACATTGCATTTCCAAATAAAGATTGTGCTTCATACAGCATGTTGTACTTCCCCGGGATTTTAAATATACTAAATATACTAACTGACTTTTTCTGTGTCGCATTGCAGCAAGGATTCTCTCTGTCTACTTTTCTACCTGCACGCAGCTACGGCGCCCTGCGGTGTTTTATGAACGCACACTTTAGTTAAGAAAACGGCATTGTCTGTGACAATGCCATTGCTGGCGTTTAAAACTCAGATGTTTTGGACATACCGTTTGTACCACAGAAATAGATATAGCCAAATTAGATAGTTAATGCACTTATATTAACTGGATTTCGCACGCTTGCCTCAAGTCTATTTTGGACGTGGAAATTCCCAAACATTATTAAATGGTTTTGGAGTTAACGCTTAACGCCGCTTAACGAGAAGGCCTACAATTTACAAAAATCCATTTACTTGCTACAATTGAAAGGGCCGAAAAAAGGTAAATAAGCCTGGAAGTTTCATGACCATTCATCACCATTATGTGTCGTCCAGCAAATAAAACTGTTCAGTTTATTATCAGAGTGTTAAAAATGCACACAGAATTGTGTGCATTGAACGAAAGTACTGAACACTTGTGCATGGCCATATTCAAGATGAGAGTGGGTCACTCTGTTACCAAGAAAGAAAAAGGAGCATGCACGTGTCTGCAGGTTAATTCCAGAGCTAATTTAATTTGTCCGGTACAGATGAACAAAGGTAGTGGACACTTTTTTATAGCCGTATTCATAATTGAGAGCGGGTCACCTTGTTCAAAAAAAAAAGCTCCAAAAATAAAAGCGGAACATGCATCCGTACGCAGGTGAACTCCAGAGTGCATTTCGTTTTTTCCGCCTGCGTTGGCTGTGGAGAAAGAGACACTGACCTTCCGAAGCTGGCTGGCAGGAACTCAAGGAAGGCATCGTTTAGGTAGAGCTGGGTTAGACTGAGGAGCTGGGTGAAGCCATCTGGGAGCCTGTTTAAACACAATCCCGGTGAGACAGGACACATACACACTCGCTCGCTGACCGTAAACACAGGCCCCAGCCAAAGCAAACGTGACACCGTAACAAACGAAGGGGAAGGTTAATTGAAATGGATGCTGATCGATGGCCGACTTTATGCGTCCCGACGCACGCGTAGGTGGCGGCGGCGGCACTCACTTGGATATGGGATTCACGCTGGCCTCCACGATGGCCAGGACCTTGCAATTCTTGATGTTCTCTGGAAACTCTTGGATATCTAATAAATCACATCGGAGATAAATATTGTAAGTGTTTCGGAGGCTAGCGCACGCCGCCGTTGAACACACACAAACGTCTCCCGTTCTGAAAAGGGTCTTCCTGATGTAAATAAACAGAGGGTAAATAACCAATTGGGTAACCACGGTTACACGTGGCGTCTGGGAGGTTTTGCAGGTGGCGGCACACCGGTGAGTCGGTAAGTAGCTGAAACTAGTCAAACAGGAAGCGGTTCTGTCTACAAGCCGGCTCTGAGCCCAGGGTGCGCTAGAAGCCCCTTCTGCACAACCCCCTTCTGTAAACAATCACAGGGAGAGCGGCACTTGAGGTGAGGGGGCCGAGAGAGATAGAGAGATAGAGAGAGAGAGATACAGCCAGACAGGATAGACAGAGCGACAGAGAGAGAGACGGAGGAACATGAAACGTGACCGCTGAGCGATAAGCCTGCAGCCTCTCAGCAAACATGCGCGCTGGAGGACTAGCTGATAGACGTGGGCGGGGCCTGGCGTCCGCCCGCTCTGTCTCGCTGCCGGCTGGCTGGGGAGACGCGACATCCGCCCGTGTTTGATTTTAGACTGTTGACCCTCCTATTGCAGTCATGCAAACAGGCTAGGGGGGGAAAGGGGGGCGCGAGAGGCGGGATAGCCAGACCCCCTGGGGAGCATGTACCTGGACTTGTTTAGACTTTTACATGTATGTATTCCCTCATATAAACATATGACACAAACTGTATGAGGGCAATAAAGTTATGATTACCGGGATGGGGCTATTATTTCTGCTCTTATTGATCAACTGAAAAGGAAGCAGTGAAAGAAATAGTTCTTTCTTTGTAGTGCTGTACTGAGCGTTCTTTTATTTAAACATAGTGCAGGTCTGGACCAGTCAGGCAGTCTAAACCACGTCCCTCCATCCAGGTGCTTCAAACACACATACATATTAATAAAAAAACGGAATATTAAATGTCATCATTGTTTAATCTCCGTTTAACAGCGTGTCCATTATGATCCACGCGTCTAGGGGCTCCTCGCACCGACCGTTGATAAAACAGTCACTTCGATGACCGACCCCTACGGTCAGAACCACAATCACAAGGCGAGTACGGCGGACCAAACACCATGAGCTGTCAGCAGCCTAATGAAGGAACCAAACCCCTTGAGCAACGTTTGGAAAGGATCTCGCCAACCATTTTCTTTTTGGGCCGTTCTAGTTTTTAGTTTGCGTAGCAACATAAAACCAACGCAAATACAATAAACTCTGCTCTACCTTGAGCAAACCCTGCTTTTCAAAAGGAGTGAAGTTAAACTTGAACTTCCACTTTCGGCTTTGTCTTAACCCCCTCCCCCCCGGCCCCCTGCTTACTGTTTTTGCTGACGTCTAGCTCCCTGAGATTGATGAGGTTAGCGATGGCCGACGGCAACACCGTCACGTCATTATCTGGCATGCTCAGTCGCTGCAGCAACTGGCAGTTGAACAGTTGCTATGAGAGGGGGAGAAGAAGAGAAAACACAGGAGGACAAGATGTATGGTTAGACAGGGAGACACACTGGGCGCACATTGAACGTTGAACGTTCAGTCATGTTACACTGAACTTCTCCTGGATATCTTTTTATAAGTTACACGGGATAGGGTTTAGTCCCCTTGCTTAGGGACGCCTACAGACAGACCGTGGACATCGGGGCTCAAACTCGGAACCTTTCGGCCGGGACAGCTAGCCTGTCCTGCTCCCCCTGATTTAAATTGTATTTACAGTAATTGGTACAACTCCAATCAGACACAAATACACTCGGGTTACTGCCCAGGATTGGTCCGATCCAGGACGTGGAGGCTGCTGTTCCGTGACGACGGAGCGAAGGTTAAAGCAGAGGGCCTACGAGACGTCGGCCAGATGCGACATCGATTAATTAGTCTCCGTTTCTGACTGTCCTCATTGTGGTCCTGGTGTGGGTGTCCAGCACCCTGAGCACCCTGTAATGTACACTGTACAATGTAGTGTGCGTGCGTGTGCGCGTGTGTGTGTCTCTCACTTTGGGCAGCTCCTCGATCTGGTTGGCATCGAGGTGGAGTTCCTGCAGGCTCTTCTCGAAGCCGAAGATCTCCTTGGGAACCGTCTCCAGGCTGCAGTGGGAGTAGTCCAGCGAGGTCACGGGCTCCTCCTCTCCGCGCAGGCATCGGCACGGCACCAGGCGGA
>OMKX01015184.1:3624-17828 GCA_900302425.1 Brosme brosme
AATCTAGTCTTCTCAGCAAATGGAAAAATAGGTTTATGGTGGACACAGGAAGAAAGGGACAGCTGGGCAGAGGGGTGGAGGGAAGACTTACGCTGGTGACTCTGCGGTAGATCTGTGCAGCGTTCTGGCACTCTGAGTACGGGTACTCGGAGGTGGCCATCTCCAGCATGCACATTCCAAAGGCATACACATCCACTGACTCGTCGTACTTCTCCTCATACATCTCAGGCGCCATGAACTCAGGGGTACCTTAAATCAAAACAACTATTCAGAACTCTTCCCCTGACTGACTGACTGACTGACTGGGCCTCCCATGACCCACTGCTCCTCTGCTCCCCAATCCCGCCTGGGGGGTTGGGGGTGAGGAGGAAGAGTGGCCGGCCATGTCGCCGTCCCCCCGGAGAGTAGAGGACCTGCGAACGGAGAAGTGTGAAAGAGAAAAGAGAGAGGGGAAGGAGAGTATAAAAAAAATAAAAAGGGAGGGAAACAAAAAGGAAGGGGAAACTGAGCTCAGTTAGACTGTGGAGAAAGATGCACGTGTTTGTCTGTATAAGACCCTGACAGTTTAAAGCATAACGTAAGAGTTTCATGTGAAGACGCTGGTGTACAGAACACATTCAATAGCCAAATATTGAAAGAAAACCCCACATTTGTTCAAATGGACGCCAATCATTTGGGGGACAAACAAGCCTAGCTATGGAAGTAACCTCTGTCAAGACCTCACCTCATAAGGTTTGAAACCGTATGGTTTCTGACATTTCACCTACCTTTTAATGACGACTTACCGTCCCGTCCTTCACCTGGAGGAGAATAGCACAAAAGGTCAGGTCTGAGCGAGGCACATCCCATAGCTAGACCATGTACTCATCAGTATGCCTCTGTACACCAGCCCTTAATAAACACATGCTTTGAAATGTAGGTCTTACACAGAAAAACCCAGTTGGTTCTTTTTAAAGATTGTTTTCTTTAAGTGAGGTGTGTCACAGCACACTGTTAAGACTTACCAGGCCCATTCAAGTGTATACTTACTCAAAGACAGCAGTACCCTATTCATTCCATACAGCAGAATGAGGCACAGCTGAAGCTAGAGCCTATAGTTTAAAAACATACCCAGGAATGTGAAAAAAAAAAGAGGCTGATAAAAGAGGACTGCTGGGGCATTCACTAGAGGAGGGACAAGATACACTCTCAATGCTGAACGTTTTTTAAAAGTCTAACCAAAACCTGTTGAGGCAAACCCATGGAAAGAGAGATGTTAAATATCATTGGCATTATTGTCAAACAGACCACATATTTCCAAACCACAGAACAAAGACCAGTCTAAGACGGAAGCCAAGGGCATACCTTTAGCCCTGGCCAGGACAGCCTGCAAGTACAAGGCATGACATTTGTATTAATCAGGTTTCTAGTCAACAGCAAGGAAAGAACACTGAGGCGCTACTTACTTTCAGTAGGTGCCTGGAAAAAAAATCCCTTTTTGAAGACACAGAGAACAGTAAGGTTCTGTCACAGTAACGTACTTGACTTGCTGTGAGAGTGGGGAGAGAGCAGGGCTTGTGTTATCTAGCCCAAGACAGCCACAATACCTGGCCATCGTTTGAGCTGTGGTTTGAGAGTTAAGCTGAAACACTGTGGTCTGTTTTTTTTTAAATCAACCACAAGTCAAAGAAACAAAAAAAAACTTGCGCAATTCAAATGCAGTCGAATACACACATTTGAAAAACCCAACACAACAGTAACCGCATCCCTGGCCGGGGCAGGGGTGTGGGAGGGAGCGGTGACTTTGAGGTCGTACCTATGACGCTCTTGGCAAATGAGGCCCTCTTAAGCGTGGCAAGGCCCAGGTCTCCGATCTTCACAGATCCCGTGGGGCCCGTGATGAAGATGTTGTCGCACTTGAGGTCCCTGTGGATGATGGGAGGGGTCCGAGTGTGTAGGAAGTGAAGTCCCTTCAGGATCTGCCTGCACCAACTCCGCAGCACTTTGATCTTCATCACCTTGAACCGTTTCAGATATCTAGTGGAGATAAAAAGACCATTTAGGTTTAGAACAGAACTCTGAAAAACAAACATTAAACTGTAATCACAATACGATTTTAGGGTTCATCACTCAGAAGAGATGGACTAATAGCAACACTAGCCATGAGATGTACTGGGCATTTTGGATGGCACGTATCACGGTTTGTGTGTTGCTACATAACACTCACGTTTTGAGTGTGCCAGAAGTCATGAGTTCCGTCACCAGTGCAATGCACTTCCTGCCTTTGGAGGGCCCCTCCCAGGAGTCATAGAAGCGGACAATGTTGGGATGCTGCAGGCCCTTCAACATTCCAGCCTCTTCCTTGAAGCGTTGCCGCTCTGACTTGGACAGCTTGCGATCCTGCAAAGGACACAGAGGTAACACACTGTTAACATTGCTTACATACACACCCACCCAGCCGCCATGTAAAACTGCTAAGCTATTGAGCAATTACTATGGCCCTACTAAGGCATAAGGTAAACGTGCTGTACGATTTAAAAGCTTTCATTATCAGAGTGTAATTTGTTAGAGAAGCTATAACCAGCGTCGGCTGTTAATGAGGGAAATGCTTTGTGAAATATCTGCTCCGGTTGACTGCGTGCCTGCCTCTGCATGAGACAATTCAGATTTTAGACCACTTTGGGGCTCATTTACAAATCAGAGCATCTTGTCGCTGATTGGTTCGGGGAATTCACGTCTCACGTTGACATAACTTTTAATAACTTATATTAGCCATTTTGTTTGTCTTCCACTTTTTTTAACCATAATTAATGCCAAAATCATTGTTTAGTTATCATCCTTAATTGTCTACTGTCCTTAATGGAGTCGGAGATGTAGCAAGTGCACCAGCGCCGCTGAAAAGACATGGAACCTCCACTCCAAGTGTAGGACATGTAGGCACAAAACTCAACGTTGATTATAAATAAAGTGAACCGAAATGAAAGTTTTCATACGGCATGTAAATCTTAAAAAATATATATACAGTGTCCGAGTTGTGTGGTGCCAATTGTCTGTGAAGCCCACGGGAGCCTGTGCACCCAACATTTTTAAACAAAACAATGATTATTACTAAACCTCATTACAACCAAGTATTGCCATCAGCTATGTAAGCACTTGGTAACGATAAGCATATAGCAGAATTATCGGTTAGTGTAAAGTGCTCCCAGTGACAACAAATCTCAACGGCTCTGTCGGTCTTGCAGTTTCTCAAAGTGCACTGGCGAGTACCACAGAAGAAACATAATCTTAGTTGAGGGAAAAAGCAGAGGCTGTTACTTACGTAAAGCCTGGATTTATATGGCTAAAATACTTAAGAGTACAGCGTCAGTGATGTTTATTACAAATGATGACGGTGTACTAAACTACAACCAAAAGTTTTAGAGTAATGTTATAATGTCCAACAGCTTTCATCACCCTATAGTGTTGCACACGTTTTATGAATGATCACCAGCACTTCACACACATCACAGCCAACCCTTATTTTCGAGAATAATACTGCCTGAAAACATGGACAATATATTACTGATTTAATAATACATTTTCAAATGTGTGTGTGGGGTAAAAACGTTTCTTTTTTTGCGGTATACGGGCAAACCGCTGGATGGCGCTTATTTATCACCGGGGTAAAAAAAAAAGAAATACCGCCACAGCCTAATGTACGCATGAGCACATGTACTGCAATGTAACTATTGACACATGATGGAAAATAATTATCCTGTCGGCTGGGAACAACGAGGTTTTGACATAAAGATTGTTCACTTCTACCTATCCTTGCATTACCAGTGTTTACAGCACAGAGCGGTGTGAATAGGTCTGTGACACAGGGCTGTGGAAACAGATTGAAGAGCGTTGTTTCCTATTCAATGAAAAGCAGAAAAGGCCACAAGATTACATATATATGAACTGGACTATATATAGATATGCAACATGCAACCCCCCCTCCCCACATTTTTCCGTTGCCAACCATCCACAACCTAACCCTATTCATCACAATGGCACAGATGTCATGCCAATGCCAGTTGTCATTCCAAGTCATGGCAGACATAGATTGAGTTAATACCAAGCATCAACAAATTGTGAGGTGATGAATAATGCCCTAATATAGAAAGAGACTTGACAGTATTCCAACATGTGAACAAATGTCATCACAGGGTCCAAAAATGAGTCATGGGGTGGTGCTGAAATGCTGAAAGCGATGTGTGTCAAAGAGGACTTTAAAAGACACAATTGGTCAAGAGCAGATGCACAAGCATGACCAATAGCAAGAGCACCTGTCAGATGCAAGTCTGTTTATTGGCGCAAGCACAGATCTCATCTTGTCGGAAGCCTCAGCAATTCCTGACTTGAATTACATCTATTTCGCACTATGTTTTCCTATGAAGAAGCCAAACCACAGCCGTCCACCAAGCCCAAGGAAACCCTACTCTGACTGAGGCATAGCAAGACACAAGCCTAGGGTTCTGCCTAAGCCTGGGCAACCAGCCAGATTGTCCAGGAAACTGGAACCATTGTTGTGGAAGGGAAGTATGCATGAGGAATATTATCCATTTGAAATTGTAACTTGAAAAGTTACAATTTTACAAAGAGTGCTGTAGTCTAAAAAACGCTTATAGTGTAAGTGAACCCCCTGTTTCAGCTCGAATCCGAACAGAGATTTAAAAAAGTGTTTTGGGCTGACAGTTCTAGGAAGAAGGAGGCGTGATATCCCCATGGTTAAAAGCCACGCCAACTTTGTAATACTAAGTATTAGTAAGTATTTATAGTATTAATAAGTATAAGTATAAGTATTAGAACTTATGACTAGCACTTACGGGCTAGTCATTCATAGCATCAGCTGTAGCGTCAGGCCCCTGCAAACGAAGACCTGGTCGAGCAAAGACGTTTGGAGTCTCTCTGCGGGAGTCCCTTGAGGGAGACCAGAGCTATATCTCCTCTCACCCATCGTAGCTATGTGCCTTACCTCGATCACCGTCAGGCATCTAACCAGAGAAGACGGCACCTAAGACCCTCTGCTCGGCGCTGCTACCCATCCAATCTGCGCTACCCAACGCTCTCTACCTACACTGACCTTGAAGTGATGATTCTCATTCTCCTCGACCTGTCTGCGGCGTTCGACACCGTGAACAACCAGATCCTCCTCGCCACTCTTCCTGAACTCGGCATCGCTGACTCTGCGCTATCCTGGTTCACATCCTACCTGATGAATCGCACCCATCAAGTCACATCGAATGGCTCCTTGTCCAAAGCCTGTGCTCTTGAACCCGGCATTCGTCAAGGCTCAGTACTGGGACCCCTTCTGTTCGCCCTATATACTAGATTCTTGGGCTCTGCAAACACATTCATGGTTTCTCTTATCACTGCTACACTGACGACATTCAACTATTCCTCTCTTTCCCCTCCTCTGACAGCACCCTGATTGCAACACCCATATTGGAATGTCTGGCAGACATCAGTACTTGGACGAATGCCCATCACCTGAAGTTTAACCTTGACAAAGCTCCTCCTTGTGCCAGGGAAAGGATGGCCTCACATGGACTTACTGGTCACTGTCGAGGAAATTGCAGTATCTCCATCACCGACCACGAGGAACCTCAGTGTGGTACTGGACAATCAGCTATGCTGCACCGCGAACATCACCACGGTGGCCCGATCCTGCAGATTTGCTCTCTTCAACATCTGCAGGATATGGCCCTTCCTTACGAGGGAAGCAGCACAGCTCTTGGTCCAAGTGCTCGTCATCTCCTGCCTTGACTACTACAACTCGCCCATGGCTGGATTCCCTGCCTCCACGATCAAACCTTTGCAGCATATCTTTAATCTGTTTGGATAAGTATAAAGATCAAAATGTGATGATTTGATAAATGTTTGAATGAAGTTTAAAGGAAAAATTTGACCTAGTTGTGAAATCTGCATTAGCTGAAGTTTCACAGAAATTCTAATAAATCAACTTCCATTATAAAATATAATATTTTAAAAGTTAAATATTTTACAAAGTATAAAATATAAAAAAAAATATTAAAATTGTAATGGAGTCTCTAGGTGAACAATTCGGGGAGTAGATAGGTCCCAAAGTTTGTAGAAAATAATAAAGAAAGAATAATCAAGCCAAATATTAATAGTTGAGCACTGCCTGCAGCACTCACCCAATAAGTTTAATGGGAACCTGTTTTAGTTTTCAGCGAGTTGGAGGGAGACATTGTGGAGATCTTTAGGCAAGGCGAGTGAATTAACAATGGCAGAGCGTATGATCTGTATGATGAGGGGTGAGGTAGAACAACTAGTGCTCTTCAGCTCTCTGACCAACTGACCTACTTTCCACAGATCCTCCTTCCTTTTCTTCTTCTGCCCACCATGTATGAACAGTCATGCAAAACATCCGTAGGCGCTCTGGGCCACAAGCAGTCTGCATGAAAGGGCAAAGGCTGACAGTCACAAGCCCTACACCCCCTTTCTGTTTTCCGCTCCCCCTACACTCCTCACTCTGGGGACTTTGAGCAGCTGCCACATTGCCTTCCTGCTTCCCATTTGGTTAAAAAACCAACAATAAGTATCCATGTTATAACCAGCAGATTGGAAGATGGCATAATAAAGGAACAAGAGGCTTTATCTCAAGCGTCAATGGAACAGTTCCAGCTCACTCGACATCACTTTACAAATCACTACATGGCGACAGCCAAGCAAAATCCCAAATAACATCTTCCATAATATTTATATAAAGTCTTTTTTATTTAGAAATGTGGTCGAAAACGTAATATTGTAGTCTTTAATAACGAACTTGTTTGTAGTGAGATGAGATAGAACAATCCAACTACTTCCAACACGTCATCGCAAAGTTAATGCTTGGTTACAAGTTTGCTTATCTTATAAATGGGACGTAGTTAGATTGTTAGTGGTGCCTACTGCCTAGTATAACTTTGCCCTTGGAGATATCGAGAGTACGAAGAACCAACAGCATGGACAAGAGTTCAATTCTGCCATCATGCTAGGAACAGGGGAACTTTCCTCTCATTAGGTGTACATAATGGATCAGATTAGAGATAGGAAACACACTCATACACAGCACCATGAAGGCTATCATCACTGAGCCTGCAATTCACGTGTTGTGGCCCATATTCCCTATTGATATCAATATGATAGCTTTCCCGATCAGTAAGGTCCATTATTGTGAGTCAATGTATATAGCGTTTAAAGGAAGATTTTTCGACAAAAAGCAACAATTGATAATACAAATTTGACATTATAAAACACGATAGTGTGTGTGGGAATCTGTAAAATAGCTGTGCTCTAGCCAGGGTTTCTGTTAGCCGGAAATGACCAGCCATTGGCCGACTAGAATTACAATTGGCCGATAAATATAAATGTTGACGGCCATCTTGGCCGGTAAATGTTAATTTTATTGATTAAATAGGGAAACACAACATTACAACACGAAAATGTATAGCAATTAAAATCTTATTTAACGTTTTTATGAGCATACATTAACTGGCAAATTGTTAGTGAATATGCCTTACTGAATGCAGATACCTACTACTGCCCTCCTGCGATAAAATCGCAACAATCACACAAAGCACTTTGTGTTGCAGTAGTATGGCCAAGACGTCCATTACGAAAAAGAAACACTACTAAGATAACAATGAAAACGATACCAGTGAAGAGGAACATGCAGAAAACGTTGAGTCAATACTAGCCAAAAATAATAATAATCGAAGAAGAAATCGATCTTTCAAGCTGGAGTGGCTGGAAATAGACACATGGCTGATCATTTTCATTTTCAAAAAAGGTCCTTCTAAACGCATTTTTTTCCCATGTCGATGAAATAATTACAAATCATGGAGCCAAATGGGACTATATAGGGTGGGAATCACAGGGTTCCTCACGATACGCGATACATGGCCCACGATATCGATAATATCGCGATAATCAATATATTGTTAGACAATCCTATAATGATACATCATGATATATGTCTGACTATGAATACAAAATGACCGTTAAAAGGTAAAGTGCTGGATTTCTGTCTTTATTCATGGTCCAAACTGAGTTTCAGTTTATCAGAACTACTATGAAAACAAATTTGTATAAAAACAATAACTCATTTCTTGATAAAAGGCACATTAAATATATCGAGGAACAATGAAGTAGCAACGCTGGGAGCAGGGAGATCAGTTTAGAGCGCCTTATTTTATTAATTAAAATATTGATATTTGGTGCCATCGTATCGATTCTCGTATCGCACGAAGAAGGGCGACGATATATCACCGTATCAATATTTTGTCCCACCCTTTGTGTACACAAGATGCGATTTCCGTTTTGTGAAAAAGCGACAGAGTAGCCACAGATACTCTGCGAATACCTACATAATAAGACACATGATTACAATAGTGTGGCTTGCTTTGCAACCACACTATTGATATCTTAAAAATATTATATATAAAATCATTATGATTGTCTTAGTGTAATTATCCCAAAAAATTATTGTATGCAATTAATTGATCATGCCAAATGTTTATGAGAGTTTGCAACTTGCGATGTCTGTGCAAACTGTTTACATGTCTGAGTCCGTACCATTTCTTAGTGTTTGTTTATCCCTCCGCTCCTTTCAGAGGGACCACTACCTCAAAGATTGCATCAAAATGGAGTCTTAGGTTGTAGGGAAGGTAATGGGACAGGGCTTAAGATTACTCATAAAACACATTCAATGCCTGGTTTCATAAAACCAAAACATTTCTGACAGGGCAGGAAATGAGTCACAGTAACTCTTGACACAATACAAATGATTAAGCTCAACTAATAGTCATGACTTATGTATACCTCATATCCTTGGGCATTCACAGTACATTGACCTTGTTTCAAGTTGTTTTAAACTTAATGGAAATGTAAAACAAATTGTAAACTGTAGTCAGCAAAAGCATTGTACGTATTCTTATGTCCTGAAAGATACAAATACTCTTTTTTTTTTAAAAAAGAGAATGAACTACGGTGTTGCAAAGAATCAAATTGAACTCCTAGTGCACCAATAGTCATTCAACTGTCACAAAGCTACAGAGAGGGCTAGCGTGGAAGGGGGCATGCTGCTGCAAGGCAGAAATGGCCATAAATAACCAAGTGAATCTAAAAATGAACTGGGTGAGGAAGGTCTGCGATCATGCTTTGGGCTGCCTACGTCAGGGCCCTGTTGTGAGGATGACGGAGAATTTGAGACATGAGGCTTGAATAGAACCATGGCCATGGCATTATTCATACCGAATCTTAAATTGGTCGGGCAGGATACGGTGGCTGCGCTGAAAATGTGTTCTTACAAATGTGATTATGGGAATATGGTAAAATGGGAATTAAAGGTGACAGACTTATCAAACCTCCCATATCAAAGTGTTTAGTGTTTGATTGTTATGAAAGTAAACACATCCCAAACCAGAAATGTGTTCCATTTCTAATCATTTCTATCCCTTACCTCTTTGTATGGATATGTTGGTCAATCACAATAGAAGAGTATATTCCATAAAAGCAATGTAGAGTAAAAAGGGTTTGAGACATTTTTTTGAATCCATAGAATAACTGGATTCAGTAGGTCAGGCAAGACATAGATTCCTCTATGTCTTCTAATAAATGTGTCTTTGTCTTCTAATAAATATATTCCAATAAATATGTACCACTTAAATAAAATATTTTGAGAGTCATCTAGATTTTTATGACAAGAAGCTCCAGGAGAAAAAACAGTGGATTTGAGATAACCGAGGTATGGCATTCAGGGAATGTAGGCAGTCGTTCGCATAGCCACAGCTTCCAAAGGATGCCTGTGGTTTCACCATTCATCTTTCAATGCTGTTAGTCTGCCAATTTGAGAAGGAAGGGGGCTGGGCAGACAGAATTGGATATGACACGGTTTGTTAAGGATGGATGAACGGGAGGGAAAGGGGGAGGTCCCAAAATCCAACCTTCACTTCCTCTGCATGCTGACCTACTTACCGCTCAAACATGTCGGCTAAGCGAAATCTGAATAAAACAAAAGTGGTTTCGCATGGTGAGTTAGAGCAATGGATGCTTATGAATTCTGAGCAAGTGGACATCAAGTACCCGCACTATGCCCTTTAAGATGGGGATTTTTATGATGCATCCCGGTAAATTTGCTTCTATTAGCATAAATGCACAACTTCCCTTGCTTCCACTTAACACTCCATTTAAAGCATACACAACTGTCAACAAAGCTGATTTACTTCTGCATCACTAACTGGAGCACAAACAACAAACGCAAATCCTACCACTAAATCAGTTTTCAACTGCTTTACTGTTATTGCCAGGTAAGCTTTTACATACAATACTTTGTTTTGGTGTCTATTGGAATCCTTAGAATGTCACAAACTTCTTTGACAATACCATTACGATAACCCCTATCTAAAGAGCATGCTCGAGCATCATGGGCACAAGCACTGGAGAAGTCCATCTGGTTGCAATTGGTACAATCTCCAGACCGGTTAGCTAACAAGCTAAAACTTGCATGCTAATATTGTTGATCTTATATGAGGTAGGCTATGTGCTTTAAAATACACATGTAATACACTGTTTTAATAATCCATAGTTGTAGTTTGTACAATATGTTTATTTAACATGGACCACATTATAAAAAAAACATTTGCTTTCATGCAGTTAAGCATTAGTCACCGCGGCCAAAGGAAACGATTCTGGAAAATAAGAGTTACAGAGTTTGAACGTGCACTTTGTGCCCTTGGGAACTGGTTTAACACCCATGTAACACCACTTCTTATCGGGCAATACGAGTTTCCCTGGTCGGAGTTTGAAGATGTATGGAGGCAAATTCCTCTCCATTAACTTGTTAAATAAATAAAAGAAGTTTGCTCACCTAAAATGATCAAAGAAACAGGTAAGGACAAAAAGACTGCCAAATGCACCATATGAATACATTTGGGCAAACACTTTGCAGATAGCATCCAAGAAGCTATTGCTCGCTGGAATACTAGATGCAGGTTGGACTGTTGCACCAATTTAAGTGAAGTGTTGACAGGGGGTCGAGTTTAAACATGACACAAGACAAGGAAACCAGACTTTTCAAAGATAAATAATCCAACAACTGTGCCTTCATAGTCATTCATCTAACCTGGCTAGAATAGCTGAAAGACAACATTTCAATGAGATGACAAACCAGCTGTTGGATCTGGAAAAACACCAAACAAATATGCATTGCTCTACCAGAACAGACAGCGAGCCGATGAGAGAAAGAATAAGAGTGAGAATAGGCCAAATCAAAGAGAATATGAGTATAAAATAAAATAATTGTTCAACAAAAAAGAAGGATAAAAAAAGATGAGGACGAATGCAGTGCTTAAAAGGGGAATGTTGTGTGGAAATATCAAGATGACGAGAGAAGAAACATGCCTTGGCAGGCCACTCTGCCGCACTTTACTTCACACAGAGGATTACAAATTCCTGGTTGTGAGGTTGACCCATTTTACATCCAGAGTAGACATGCATTCACTGAGCATGCTCCAGATCCTCTCCATGTGAGGGCTGAGGGGGCACAGTTATAAGCTCTAGTCCTGACATTGTGTGTTTGCCTCTCCCACTGCACTCCTAGGGCACTGCTGCGTGAGCCGTCTGTCAGCTCGGACAGGAAAAACGCAAGACAGAAAATGCAAACACACCTTCAGTGAATGTCAGGTCAAATGCCACTGAAGGCAATGTAGCCTGTAAGGATGTAACGCAGTGAGAAAATATTCCATGTTATTTCTTGGACACGCTTAAACAAGTTACACCTGCAATTTCTTGCTTCTGCTTTCAATATGGGAAATCATCAAAACAAGGTCAATATTCCCATTGCCCATTAAAACCAGATCAATGAAGGCTTTCCCTTTACAACGCCAAGAAGCTTTAGCTTTTTGAACTAAACATCCATCTAATGGACATTTTAAAATGTCCATAATGACAATTTAAAATGTTGGCTTAACTCCAGTAGGCCTCACATGCCACAACTATAAGCAACTGCAGCTTTGTCATTGGATAAAGATTGTGTTAACTAAACCAACAAAGGATGTGTTTATTGGTGGTACTATATATATCCATGGTGGAAATTACCATGTAGATCCTTCTATAATGCCTTTCTCAACCAGCTATATGGCCAAACGTTGTAGGTGTTAAAGCATGAGACGGCTGAAAATTGCCTGAAATGCGTGAAATTACCTTACGCAGGTGCAACAAACTCTTAAACCGGCAACAATACGATGCAAAGCGAAAGAAAAAGAAAAAGAGGAGGCTACAGCTGAAGGAACAATCGGGAAGGAAATTACTTTGGCACTATTCCATACGGCCAACGGCTATTCCTAGGGTTAAAAAATAATAATATCCCAGTTGTGGCTTTGAACAAAATCAGCTAATGCTCAACCTTTGTCAATGCCAGCAAATTTCTATTTGGACTATCTGATTGGATTTAATCATTTTATGCACCACCAAATAAACTACAATTTAATGGCCATTTACTGGCTGTATGTATAGCTCATTTTACATCTATGATTTAACATAAATCATTTATATAGCAGTGGTTGTTTTGTAAAATATAAATATACATAAAAATTTAATAATCAAGGCTGTTTCTTAGAAGGACGATATAAGGAGAACATTTGAAGTGTGCACTTGTGTAAAATACATGTTTGCCTGTAAAGCCCTATTAAACAAGAATAACTACACGTTTGTTTGAAATAAAGGGAGAGATAAAAGGTGTGTTTAGAACAATGAGTAATGATGATCAGGGCATTGTCCTACCTGGAGCTCACACCATGCCACCTCCACTGTTGTCTCCGTGTCCAAACCCTTGTATACAGTCTTAAAGGAGCCGCGCCCAATCTCAATATCAAACTTTAGGAAACGGCCATCTGGTGATGTGCCCACTGCTTTCGTCTCTGCCTCCTCGATGTCGTCTTGTACTTTTTTCTCCGCTTCCCTCTGCACTGCTTCAGCTCTCGCCTTGGCCGATTCTTTAACTTCCTCACCGGCGCCTGGCTCCTCTCCCTCACGATCCGACTTCAGCTCAGTCCTGTCCTCCACTTCACATCTACTTGGAGGTTCTGTGGTGATGGTGGGTATGCAGTGAGCTGCTGCCAGTACTTCTCCATCACAGAGGTCTTGTACTAAGGCAACCGTCTTCTCTGTCGCCAACACAATCACTTTCGCCTTCTCACAATCCCTTCCTCGTCCCTCGTCCTTAGCAGATTCCTGGCTCACGGCCAGCAGCCCGTCCACCTGGGGGGCGTGGGTAGCGGTCAGGTGCCACTGTGGGGCCTTGCTGGGAAGAGGAAGGTCCAAGGCCGTAGCATTGGAGTCGCTGATGACACTACGGCGTAGGAACCGGTGCTCTTGGTTACACCGGTCCCGCTCCATAGTATGGTGGCGCCTCCTCACTTCTGTTGTCAGCCGATCGGCCACCATGGAATCAGACCCAGACCCAGTTCCCATCTTCTGGGGGGGAGCCAAGAACTTCACCATGTTGTCACCTGACTTCTCCGACATCCCACCGCCCACAGCAAGCGTGAGCACGTACACTTGGCTGCGGAATTAACAAGACAGTTCCACTATCTCCATTCAGAATCAATGAAGCGCTATCAATTCCAAAAATTATACAAAAAAAAAAAAGAGCAGCAAGAACGTGCCGCAACTCCTCTCGTCTTGTCTTCTTAATGCTTAATGAGCATTGCTCTGTATGCAAGATAGAGATACAAGGCTTTGGAGCGGCGGTGTTCTTTTATAAATAGAAAAAAATAGAACACCCTTATAAAAGCGAGAGCCCTGATGATGACACTTAAGTCTTTTTAAATCCACACCATCCATCCTGTTGGACAGGGGGACCGGTTTCTATCAAACATAAGGAATCACTTGAAAGAAGATAGAAAGTGGCAGCGCTTGCTCCAGAGGCAAAACTCCGCTGTATAGTCAACGGCTGACCGGTCGCACCCACTAGATTTGTTCCAGTCTGATATCCCTGCAAGAAAAAACAAAGGATAAATATTACTTGCAAAACTAAATGATAAAAATTCTTTAAACAGCAGCTGTTACAGTAATGTTTAGAGTATACACATTCAATAGTTACCAAGCTGTAACGATTTAGTGTGCTTCAACAGTAGCTAAATTGCAAATCAACAAGTAGAAGTCAAATACTAGCGTTCTTCAAACATAGAAGGGGG
>OMKX01015360.1:3610-15307 GCA_900302425.1 Brosme brosme
TTATAATTTTACAAGAGATTTCTTTACAAATACAGATATATTCAGGCATCTGCAAGCAATCTACGGGTTTATAGAACCACACAAACAGATTTCTACCGTATACGTGAAAAGCTTATGCTAATTCAATGCTCCTGGTCAACACAAATACATAATTTTAGTCTAAATGAATCTCTATATAAACAACAGGTCATCTCGTCTGCGGGACATGCTGCCTGTTAACTGGGCAAGGGTTGCTTATGCGCTCAAGTGTTTGCATTACACGCCATGGATCCACTCTTGGAACCATGGCCTTCCATCCAACCGGCTTTTATGAGCTTCAAGTCATCAGCAACAAATTGCAGGTTTAGCATAATACTGCCTGGTGTTGCTTTTCTGTGGCACGTACATGAGCCACCTCGGTGACCTCCAGAGAGGAAACACGTTAATGCGTGCAAAGCTTTGCTGATGACATTTTGTTTAGAAATAGGGGTTCACACCAGGGGTTCTGGAACAGAGCGAGAGACCTCGGGATGCCATGAGATCCTCAAGCCCGGGGATTTGTAATGCAATCGAAAGAGTGTGTCTCGGAAAGACGACCTCAACCGGCACACACTCGTGACCACAAGCAAAACGCGCCGCTGCCCGACATTCCAGTCGACAGAGATCACCTCTCTCGGAGCACGGACCGCGACCGCCGACGTATTCCCTTTCCCGCCTCCCGTGTGCAGAAGGTGCCATTTATTTGAAATCCGTGTTGACGAAACTGACAAAACGTTTTATCTTTAATAGTTTGTTATTATCACGGTGGCTTGTGTTTTACAAGTGTGAATTAGCTGCGGTTTTCAGCGCAAAAAGTGCAAACGTAAGAGCAGTGCAGGGATTTGCAGGAGGGAACACCTCATTGCCTTTAACCTGATAATGTAGCATTTCATTAAAACCTTCTTTCGTGAGAAAGGGGTTAAGACACACAGGAGATGTGCTTTAGTCTTGATCTCTGCATGTGATAGAAAAAATGAAAAGGCTTTAAGCAGGAGTTCTAAGTGAGAGTGACTACGATATCAAATAGAAAGAAAAAAGAGGAAAAAGATTGACGCATACCTCTCCCTCTGGATTGTAGAATCAGTCCTCCATCTTCCTCAGATTTGGGGTCATGGCCTAATCCCTCCTCCACGGATGACATCGTGGGAGATGGCAAGGCATTGTGGGACACCGGCTTTGGAGTATCACTGATGCTATTTAGCTGAGCGAAGGCGTTCTGGGCTCTGGTCTTCTCCTTCTTCAGCATGCTTATCAGGATGCCTTGCACGGCTCGAGTCAAGGGGATAAAGTCCATTTGGATAACAGACATAACAGTGGCAAGTTATCACTTCATCATTTTCATTCAATGCAACCGGCCATTTCATTGTTTTGTCTTTCTTTTGTCGTCTGGCACCAATAAGGCCACAGCAGACGCCACTGCAGTTTTCTAATAAAGATGGACAGAGGAAGTGTCCAGGGTGATGTCCTGGATTTTTCCAAAGGCAGCCGCTTCCCGACTCCAGGGGTTATTTTCAATAACAGCATAGTGCCTGCGTGTGCTTTAGAGTCTGACCTTACAGGCTTACTGAAATGTCACGCTCCATCTCAGAGGAGCCAGTACAGAGAACAGCAGACTCCCAGACAAGACTCAGAGCATGAGCTTGTGTGTGTGTGAGCAGAGTGCATGTTTGTGGTGTAATTACGTCCAGGCGTAGATGTGTTTGTGTGCATCCGATGGGGTCACATGTTTTACCTCGACAGGCAACATGTCATTGCGCATTAGGTGAACGTGTTGCGTTGGCTTTTTTTCCACACTGTGAGCTTGCTAACTGCTTTTCTGTGTTATTTCAAATACCTTTTCCAGATATCACTTTCAGACGGCCTCGCATATGCTTGTGGAATTACAATTCATATGTTTAAAAAAAAGAAATCCAATAAATCCCAATCATTTTAGCTGGACTTTTTGTAGACAAAGATCTTGGAGAGAAATATATCCTCAAACGTAAGCCTGGTGGAGTTCAACATGTTCAGATCCAGAACACAGATTAGCTAATATCAAGAGGAAATCAAACATCTTTTAAACAAGAAATAGATTCCACTTCATGAACGTTGGATACGTCGGTTAATACTTTTGGTGAAAAAGCAAAAAAAGGCATGTGCACATAAAAGTGCGCAGGGACAATCTAGTCTACCTACCATATGGAAAACAGCTCATGCCATATCTGCCTGCGGTACAAATAAAGTGTGGAGTGTGTTTGATGCCCTTTGACAACCAGTAATTCACGGTCGACACATTAGTCTGTTCCCTAAAGCCAGTACCTCTCATGAGATTAGAAGACATTTCGCTGCGGCCAGACCGAAAGCCAGGGGTTGGTCAGCGGATAAATGATTATGTTCCATCAAACAAAGTCAAGGAGTCTATATTTCCAGTGACAGATGACCGTGTCTCGGACCGAGCCGGGGGGACGCAACACGGCGGAGGCGAAGGGGGACGCCGGTGGTAACAATGAAGGAGAGTTGGAGAAGGAGCTAGCTTTCCAATGAAACCAATATGTTCTTCTTAAGCTCTCAAAAACGCCAAACCACAACAATTCCTAATTACCTGTACATGCCAAGTCTTTAAAAAACAATATTCATGTTGCCGTGGTTACCCCGTCATTGTTTTGTAGAGGTTATTGCCTCAGACCACTCAGTTCAGCAGGTTTTTCCATTATTGAGTTATTCAATAGCCCATTTTGAGCTGATTAAACTCTACCGTTCTCTTAAAAAAAATATATATAGCATATAGGATCGACGGGCATGTGAACGTGCTATTTGCTCAACATGTTGTGGTCTTTTAGACACAGTTCACTATTTGCGTCCAAACTTTTTTTCTCATCTGATCTGAACCCTACATTGTGCTCTGAAGAAATGGGAAAACCACAAAATAAAATCACCACATACGCCAAATGTCCTAAGGTTGGCTAACTAGGGTTGCAACTAGGTCATAAGTGAATAATATAATACTTCTTTTATATTGAAAATATACTTAGGTCATATTTACTTTGTAATGAAATATATCATACAATATTAACGACTTGAAGACATTTTTGTATTGAGTATTTATCTATAAATATTGATGCAGTAACAGTGTTAAAACCTTGCTGTGTTGTTAGATTTACATTTAGGGCATTTAGCAGACGCTTTTATCCAAAGCGACTCACAACGGTTCATACATACATTCACACAGACATTCACACACCGATTGTGGAGTCAACCATGCAAGGCGACAGCCAGCTCGTCGGGAGCAGTTAGGGTTAGGTGTCTTGCTCAGGGACACCTTGACATTCAGCTAGGAGGAGCCGGGGTTCGAACTAGCAACCTTCCGGTTACAGGTCAACCCGCTCTACCTCCTGAGCGTATCTTTACCCTCTCATTAATAGATACACCCACATCAAAAAGTGTTCATTATAAAATCCCCGACGCCTCTTTCTGCCCTGACTTTCTTCATATATTCTTTATGCTTGTTGGACATTCTATATTTTAACTGTTTAACCGTTGTAATTAAAATAATAACATATGCCATTTGGTGTATGTTTTTTATCCAAAGCGTGGTACCATACCAGCCATGGGTGGCCCCGCCGCGAATCAAACCCTGAACTCTGGCAGTGTTAATAACACGCTGGACCAGGTGACAGGACCACCGCTGTTCTGTACAACACAGATCAGAGACACAAGGGGGGGGTCTGCACACAGCTTCAGTTTGACAATCCACGTCAAAACACAACATTCACACCTGAACGCTTTTCCCCTTCGCCGTGGATATATGAACTGCATCGGAAGGCACATTGCTATCAGTCATTGCTACCTTTTCATATGCGGTCTTCTGCTTTGGGACTTGTTGGTCTCCATGGTACTTTCTGTGATCAAATCTTCCACCACCTGCTTCATGAGGAGAATCACATACATGACCCGGGTCACATGTGTGTTTGGATGACCATGAGGTCTGTGATCTTCTGAGAGCAAAATGAGGTGGGCGTAAATCTCTTAACTATGAAACCAAACTGCATGGAGTAGACGTTTTGCATGCGCATCGCTTGCAGAAGACAGCTAACACAGAAGACAGCTAACGCAGACCCCTCTTGAATTATTTGGTCTTTGGCTGAGAAGTGAGGCAGATGTTTATTGTGATTTAAACATATAATCATGAAAACCTTTCTAGCATACCTCTGTGCAACCACCTCCGTGGATCGATTTCCTTCTGCTAAAACACTCAGGGTGATAGCATCGTAGCTTCAGTCCCCATGTGTTGCTTTGTATGCCTAAGAACCAAGGATAAAAAAAGTCCTAAAAATGGCGGGTATCGAATACTTCCTTGCTATTAACTTACCATGAGCCATCTTAATTACACGTCACTGACACAATTGTGACCAAAGTATGTCGGTCAAAAACCTTGTGTCAAAAGACGAATGAGTGTCTTATGACATACTTGGTATTTCCTTCCCGAGAAGACTTGGAAGATGACTCACACAAACAATCACATATTCAAATACGGTGGCTTGAATCATTTTCCCGCAAAATGGGAAAAAAACACACGATAAAAGTGACAAAGCGGTCAGCTCAGAGCAGTCTAATGAAGATTTATCTCTATGACACAGCCGCACACGAAGGCTGTGATCTGATAGGTTTGAAAAAGTATTTATGAAGTTAGATCACGTCTCCCTGAAAAGCCAACAGAATCTCTGCGGTCGGGCTTTATGAACATGTCGTGGTGGCTGTTTGTGAGGGTTCGAGCTTCAAATTAGCCTGCGGCCCCCCGTATTGTGGTTTCGGTATTTGTTCCATTTTGGTCACACGATGAAAGCCGTTGTGCTTACGCTATGTCGTTGTTTGTTTGTTGCCTCATCTCAATGGAAAGGGCATGTGTTGAAGTTTGTCATGAGACACGCATGATAACATCACAGCGCTAAAGGTAACATCGCTTACAGAAGGTTTTCACATTAAATCCATGGATGTGGTCTCGTTATAAAAACCGAACGCGGATTTTTTTCATTCAACATTTGTTTTCACATTACCGCTGCCGACACAGTTAGCGTATCAAAAAACGGCAGCGAACCAATCGTCTACACCACAGCATACCTCGGGTCTTTAATTTCCCCGCCGTGATCATCTCACACAGAGCACTTTGCAACGACAAGGCATACGAGTTGATCCAGAGTTTCTTTATTTTCAGATTTTTTTCATAAAGGACACTCGGGCTAAGCACGGCCTGTGGCTTTGGCCCGCTCCGTGGAGAATAGATGCATTCCTTCTCACTAACAACATGGGTACGGAGGCGCAGTTGCGCCGGGGCTTAGCGGTTTGCAATTAGACCCTGGTACGCTTCCCGGCCCAGGTCCCTGTCTGGAGTCTGCCCCCATTCCCTCATGTTTGTATGTTGGCTTCCTCTGGTTCACCTCCGTCATAGACACACAGGTTAGAGGTCATTGGCGGGTCCTTACATAAACCGCCCTTAGTTCCTACGACTCCTAATACTGAACTAACACAGAGGACATGTCTACCACATGTCCTCTTTAGTTCTCTAAACGACCACAAACAATTAGTGCGCCTCCTTTTTCTTCCTAAGAACCAGGGGGAAGGGTTTTCATGTGTCGTGTCGCGGGGCTGTTAGCTGTTAAAATGAACTTGATTTAATTTGATAGTGTTTAAAGTGATAAAGTGTGGTTTTCAGCCCCCCCGAACTCTCAGGGGGGGAAGAGTCACAACAATTAGCATAGTTGCAGAGGTTTTAACGAGATATGTGAGGAAGCATAGTGACATCATTTGTGTTTTCTGGATGTAAGCCTACTTTGCTCAGGATTTCAGCCAAGGCGGTCAACAAGTGTATGGTGGTTGATATGGGGACAAACTACATAATCGATTCAGGACACTTCCAGACTACTACCCTGTGTGATGTGTGTTGGTTTGTATTTGCTCCCATGTGTGAGCAAGGCTTGATGCTACAGCAGACTACAGCAGCTTTCTACACTGAGCTTGTCTCAGATCAGTCCTCCCGGCAATCTTCAGCAGGGAATTAAGTGTGAAAAGATTACAAATGATTATAGACATTTCCATTAAGATCTTTTAACACATCTTTTAAAATATATGTCATTAGCGTGCTCACTCGTCGACTACTTCACTTTTCTACTTAGCTGTAAAGACCGTCTCTCAAAACACAACCCCACGGCTCTCTGGATAACAAACATGTTTTTGGTGGTTTGGTCCAGTTCAACCTCAAGGTGCTGTTTCCCTACACCCCGGGGTTCATGGAAAATTGAAACTCTATCCACCAAACACACACACGCACGCACGCACGCACGCACACACACACACACTGATCGTTTTCCTGTCACAACAATTGATTAAAGAGAAGCTGGGCTTAATGGTAGAAATCAAATGGAGGGCGATATCGTACAGCAAAACAAGTTGCAGTAGAATGAACTAGTATGAACTACGATACTACGGTACTACGTGGTATTTTATGGAGTCTCCAGGGGGGTCATGCCTTACATCAACTGTAAGTCTGTTAGTTACACATATCCTACTACAAGACTCTTTCCCCGTAAGGTGTACCTTAAAACTAACTAGTAAATGATCAACATGTTTATAGTTGTGTCTGTATTTGTGGTTGTACCTGTCAATCATGTTGAGGCTGTGTCCCTTATCCTGTTGTTCTTTTTTATGTTAGCTTTGTTTTTTTGATGTATGTATCTTCAAAAACCTCAAATCAAATACTGATACCGTTATAAAGAGATAACGGAAAACATTCAATACATAATAAATAATACTCCACATTTTTTATATTTAATATAATGTATGTGATATCTGACATGACATGATATTATATTGCTTAGCTTTACTGAAATCAAAGTTGCAATGTGTAACAATGAGCCCCTCCCAGTGAGAAGGCGGGAGACTTCAGAAATCCCAGTGTTCTGTCCACTTTGACCAGCTACAGTGTGATGCCAAGTGCAGCCCAGCTGGCTGGGTGCATGAGTGCATAGCTCATACGCTGCCTATCAGCTGACGGCTAACACGGTCCAATCAAATGCAGGTACACTGATTTGCAATTCAAACACTCACTCTGTGAGGTTAAGTGTACTAAGCAGAATTTCGCCCACCACCACCCCATCCTCCTCCTGCTTCGGTTCTGCTCTGTATCGTATGTAACCTGGATGATGGGTTGAGATATCTGAAGTTCCCCATTGGGGATTGTATAGCGCTCCCTGTTGTCTAATGTTGGTATTCTGTATCTGATATCTGTATGTCATGCTTTAAATCCTACAGCAGGAAGCACCAGAAAAGAGTGGAACCATAACGCCAAACTAAAGTGTATTACCGCTTCATGATGGTTAGATCTATGACATGAGTGATTCTTGTACGGGTTATTTGAACCTATGCGTTGGTTGAAATGTTAAGTGAATATATACAAATATATTGTGGAAGTAATGGTAGTGAAAATCAGTCACCCTGCTGAAGTTCAGCTCTAAAAGGTCTGGATTGCATAGCTAAGCCAACTCATTTATCCAATATAATAGTTGGATCAACAGTCATAGATTAGAGTTTCACTTGAGCAAACCAACTCACAGGTTGACTAGCCTGCTCTCTTTGCTGTGTGAACGAGTGCGTTTGAGAACCACCTTCTGCGTCCTGCAGGCGTGCAAATGCTGACCTACACGGACGTGGAGACGTGCAGCCCAGCGCTTATAGCTACGTGTCGCCCCTCTCTGAAGAGGAACACGTCGAGTCATCGCTGATTGGTCGAGCGGAGTTGGCCTCGTGTTTTGCTTTGTTTTGCACAGAAATAACAATAAAATGAATGCATCCAGAATTCAAAACACTGTATTCCCAGTTCTGCAATAACCCCTTTTCAGCAGTGCTCGTGATTTACAGCTCAAGATCAGTCTTTAAGCGGGGATTAGAAGATGTGTATTTATGATTTGGGTTGCATGCACAAGCGTCCATTGTTCTCTTCTTGACCGAGGTTGGTTTAATCCCTGGAGAGAAAATGCCCAGCATGATTCTGAGATGATCACGGTGGTGTCGTCACTACAGGCGTATGAATGAATGTGTGAGTGGGTGACGAATGCATTAGTGGGTGAATGAGAGGCCATTCTAACTTGCATCTGCAGAGGCTGGACACGCGTGAATGCAGGCCATTAGACATTGTGTAATTCAAAAAATGCAGTAAATGTTGCTTTTTCCTACAGAAAGCATGTCGGGCTTCTAATAGCTCATATTATGGGATATTTATGAGTGTTCCACATATGAGTCATTGAAAAAACACACATCTTTAGAGTGAAACCATAAATAGTCCAGGAAATATTTAAGGACATATTTTCCTCTCCCGTTTCCTCTATGGAAGTTTAATAATAGCATTGGAATTCTTCCATATGCACAGTGTAAACAGAACATTAGTACTCTCACACGCATTCAGGCATGTGAAAACAAATACAGCACAGTTTCTGTGAGATTTGTTTGTGATGAATCATTACTTTTTATCCAATCTCCAGTTGGATCATGAGTGGGGGGCTTTCTACCCCAAAATATGAAAAACCTTACATGGTCATGTTGTTATGCCATTTTAAACACTTTTTTGGTGAGATGAATGGGATGCTCATCTGGAAAAGTGGGAAAACATTCAAGAATACAAAAGCGTGGCGCTTCGTCTGTCTGGTCTGGTGGCTCGTGCAGTAAAGCAGGTATGACTAAAGACGATATCTGTGGCAGGAATTCAGTGGCTCACCAAAGCTATGAGACGAGAGACGCGACCTCATGTAAACAGAGGGCCCTGGGGTTAATCCCAACACTATGGCTCAAGTGCTGCATATATGATCTCACTTTTATCTCAGGCTACTGCAGGGCTTCACGTCCTCCATCCTGTGTGACTTTCTCTCAGGGTTCAAAGTGCTGGCCATGGATTCCCACCAAAACGGCGTGTCCAAAAGATGTGTTTGTTAAGTCTTCATAATAGACTTTGGTCATATTGATTAACCCATTCTGGATTTCAATGTGTCTTGCCATTCAAGTGCATTTCACTTTTACAAATCACTTCAACGGAGGGCTTCACTAAATTGCTTTTTTCGACAAGGGCAGTTGGCAGTATTATGTAAATTGTCTGGATCGACTATTACAAACTAGTCCCTACGGTTCCTTGCAGAGGCTCAAATTGAGTTATAGCATTTTTACCTCATTCATCATGAGCTTAGAGTTCAAACTCCAGCTGGACGGGTTTTCTTTTTTTTTATTGTGGCCAGGATTCTTCTTGAGGACAAACACGCCAACTTCAGAACAGTCGCGGCTGGAGGGAAAATGAAGGCTTCTTTTCAACGTGAAATGTGCTGCATCAATGCACTGGTTCAGCCTTCTGATACATTTCTGTGACACATATGTGGCAAGCATGGCAATCATTAAGGGAACTGAATGGAGACGGTGGAGTGATATACATTGTGGTTTGTCCCACATTGCATCACTGCAGCTTTACCTCCTTCATGTTCAACTTTTGGTAATACGAAGGTATTGTTCTCAATATATATATATATACGTATATATAAGAGATATTTATGTATTTGTATTATAATTATATGTATGAATGTGATATGTAGGATCAGTCATGTCAATAATTTAAAATATTTAAAAAACAACCACATAAGTTATAAATTATATTGGCCAATACCTTCATCAAAATCGTCCTATTTAATGTTACTATGTTGTGTTACCATGCGGTAAACACAATCAAATGAGTTAAAGCTGCAATTGCAGAATGGTCACATGCCGTTGATTACCCACGTTTGAACCTGATGAGTCAAAGTGTGAACTTTTGATGTGCTGCCAGAGATTTGCCAAAATGTCTGCTTCCCCAGACTTGAATGAAAAGCTGTTCCAGGAATCGATAAAACGAGGAATAAAGAACAGTTTGTGCCACGCTCCCAATCCACATAAATGTGCACTGATGTTTCCCTCATTGAAAATTGTTACATATTTTACCCTCTTTTCCAGATGGAGCTGCAATATGGATTCCAAGGTGTTGTTATATCTACTATCAGTTGATTTTATAATAAAGACGTGCATCACACAAGCAAACAACGATTGAAATCTGACAGAACACAATGTAATCCCCTATTCAGCTTTTCGATCATATAGATTATAGTTTTGCACATATTGACCACTGACCTCTTATAATTATAGCTTTCAATAGCTGCCCTACACGTTTTTATTATATATTTTTGCCTACTAACAATTTTTATTACAGTCCAACATAAGATGCAACACTTTGAAATGTTTGCTAAACATATTGTTTCCAGTATTTAAATAATGAAATCTATATAATATGACAGCAGTGTTACCATGAGGACATACTGTATCATATATTTGATCAAATATATGTGAGATGATGGCTCCATGAGAGGCATGCTAAACAAGAACGATAGACATACTTTCCTATCCTGTATTCAAACACACTCACTCAGCATTTAGAAATAATAGGTTTAAAGAATAATTGATTACATCAATGCATTTTGGCTTCGTTTCTTAATAACTAACAAGTAGCAGCTGAGTACGATAAAAACGTTTTTTTGTCACATTAATTGTTTTTACAAAATATTTGCCAGTAAAAGTCGTGGACAATTATGGGACTGAACATCATTGTTTTAAACAACATCATTAAAGACAAGTATGACAAAAACATGGCTCGATTAGCATTATGTTTTTAAAAACGATTAGTCCGTAAAACTCAATTGCAATCATCTCGGGACCAAACATTAATTTAACTGCAACCGTAGTAAATTATGATTCAGGTTTCCAAGCAACCGAAGCTCTGTTTTAAAAAAAGAAAAAAACTCATTAATCAACTCAACATGCAAAAAAAGCTTGCGCTTCATTTACCGAAAGTGATTCATCCCGCGTTATCGTCTCAATGTGGCCGAGACATAAATAGTCCCCTCCAGATGTATCAAACTGACTAAAACACACACGAGATGAAAAACGAAAAGTCTTTGTTTAAAAAGTATCACTCCAAAACAGTAGGAAATAGCATAGCATGGTGGTTAATGCTATAACATAGCATAGGATTAACATAGCATTAAGCTATAACATAGCATTAACCACACTTTACCATAGTGGTGACCCATTGAAGTCCATAACTCTTATCTATATCTCTTCTCTACCTGAACTTCCATAGCTGTAGACTCACCGGGGACTAAAATAGTGGCTTGTTTGTTCTTTCCAGGATTAACAAACTGCACCTTGTACATTTTAGGATCACGTGAGCGCGGGGGGGGGGCCGGGGGGGCGAGTCCCAGACATGCCAGACATTCCGTCAGTTTGTCCCCTGTTGCTAAATCCTACGGCTGGGGGTCAAAGGTCACAGCGGTGCCTTACACCTTCCGATGTAGGCCTCTGCTGAGTCTTAAGTCTTATGTAATAACACTAGCTTTCACGGCTATTGCTCTGCACTCCCGTATTCCTGCCATTGTGAGTCACTCGTTCACAAACAGTAGCTGCCCCACCGGGAGATGGCAAGGAAGGCAGGCGTTCCATATATGGACATGGCAAGCGGATCAATCTGGCCCGTCCACCCACCGTCTTTCCATCCAGACAATCGGCAGCAGACACGGTATGTACCCAGGGAGCCGTTGTCTGCGTGCGTGTACTTCCTTTGTCTCCACATGTATCTGTGTTCGC
>OMKX01015371.1:2837-14908 GCA_900302425.1 Brosme brosme
GGGGGGGGGGCTGGGGGGGGGGGGGGGGGGGGGGGGGTCTTCCAATCAAAACAATAACAAATGTCTTAGTTCGATGACGTTGTTTCTGGTGAAAATCCGACGCGATGTTTGTGCTTTACATGGACAGCTTCGGCAACAGAAGTCGTGGCAAACTGGACTGAATAATCGTGTTCCGTCACGAGTGAGCAATAAAAACAATAGAATTAAAAAAACAATAGAGTGGATAGCTATCTAGTTCGCTGACTTCCTTTTCCCGTGCTAGAGGTTAAGGGAAATTACGCCGTTAAGACTCGACAAAATTGCCCGGGACTTTTCCATTTTAAAAGTACGTATTTCCCTGGAATTAGCAATAGTTGGAAACATTTGGGATAATGTAAGTACACAAGAAAATAAAACATATAACATAGGTCTAGTCGTTTTTACACATTTTAATGCCGAAATCTTACATATTCTGCCTTTAACAAACTCAATCTCCTGGGTATGACACTTCCATCCCCAAGGTACGGCATGAATTTGTAGTCATTTTTACTTTGCAACACAATGAATCAATCAATTACTGCATTAAAACAAACAATAAAAGAGTGAACATTATTGTTTATAAACTAACCACCAGTTGTTGCCGTATATCACAGCAAGCCAGTCTCCACAGTTAATGTGATCTGCCGATATCTTTGTGTGAACTCCCTCTGGAACTTCCTGCTCCATTTCCTCCATTAACAGCAACAGGCCCTATTTCCATGGTTTGAGCAGAAGCACTGCTACCACCTGTGTTGTCAGCATGCCTTTTGGAATTCATCACCTGTATATGCTCATTGAGATCAAACATGGATGGAGTGAAACACTGACACATCTTTGGTTCACAGCAAAAGCAGGACAATGATCTGCAAAAGATCTTCCTCCCCTCAGGAATAACCTGAGGAATTTTTTCGTATTCCGGGCACAGGTTTCATGGGTTGAATGAGTTCAGCATAGTGCGCCATTTCTTTATCTTTGACATGGAACAACTGGATGCTGGTAAGACTTTTCCCCACCATGTCATATAATGTTTTCCCACTTGCAACATCATTCCCTTGCAGAAGGAGACGACCTGCAGTTATTTTGACGGCCCCTCCGATGCCGTCTGGTTCTCCCTTGCCGTGAGAAGTAGCAAAGAAGTTCCAAGTGGCTCTTTGGAACCCGAATGTTGAAGGGACATCACATAGAAGAGAGAAATTATTCTTATTTTTATACTGTTTGCTAGGGCCATCAGACCAAAAGTGGATGGTGTGAACACCAGGGAACTTGTCTCTTATTTTTTTGAGGACAGGGTACATGTATGCCCAAATGGAAGCAGCATCCTGACGCTTGGATTCAGACACAGTGCAAAAGCAAGCTTTTTCCTTTTTTGTGTAGTATATGCCAGTGTGCAGATTGAGTTGGGGGAGGTTCTGACCAAAATGGCGTGATTGTAACTCAGAGCTATATTTGCATTTTTGCATATTGCATATTTGCATTTCCAGTCAACATGCACGACTACACTGTTTTCATCGCAATTGTCTATCATCTTCCTGTAATCTCCGGACTGGTTTTTAACCAAACAAACGTGTTGTTACAGGTGTTCATACAGCCGTATGAGTTTTGCCATGGTGCCAGTATGCTTCACAAGTTTAGTGTTTCGCCTGCCACTTGGTCCTTTAACCGTTCCCACTGCTGCCATTCAACATTGATCTGCTCTCGCTGTGCTGCATTAGGCTTACTTTTATGAAGACAGCGAGTACAAACGCGCAGGAGACATGCTTCACTTGGAGGAGAGCAACAAACAAGCTCAATAGTATCCTCGAGTAACCCCATGTTCTCTCAAGACCCCAAGCACCATCTTTGCATTTTCATGGTATTGGCACAGCTCTTTCGATCAGATGGCTTGGGTGCTGTGACGTAGAAGGGGCGAAGAGTGCAGAAAGATCAATAACTCAGACTAACGTCTGGGTGTTGTGGAGGTTAATCATTGTGTGTGAGAGGACCATTCTTTGATGCTGTTTCTTCTTTCTTGTAATTTTGTCTTGTTTGTCAGTAGTCATACATGCAGCATTATAAAATAATATATTCTATATTTAATATAGCATATATACTGTATATATATATTTAATATAATTAACAATTACTTGAAAACCACAAAAACATGATGCCTTCACATTGAATGTCAACTCCGTCGACGGGTCCATCACCACCGTCAGACAGAAAATCTGACGGAGTAGACATCTGACGGTGCCAGTAGCGGAGTGGTAATCGGGAGAGTCGGGAGCATTCCCGGTGGGCCATTAACGTTTCGGGGCCGGCCGCCGGGATGATTACTGCGGGCTAACAATATTGCATTTATAAAAGTATTTGTATGTGTTGTTCCTGTTCTTTTTTGCAGCCACAGAACTGAGTCAGCCCAGTGATGTTGATGAGACAGGGCTAGGAGGTAGCAGAGAAAACACAGCTACAGGTGTGCACACTGCACAATGTTATGATCAAAGTGATTGGGAAGTGTAGCCTTAGCTATAAGGGAGGCCAAGCTGAACCTGGTTATACCATGGAAGACAATACGGTTGACTATGGAAACTTTTTAGAGTTGATATTGCTCCTGAGTAAATACGACACTTGCTTGCAACAGTATGTAAATGAGTGCATCGAAAAGAGCAAGAGGCAGCATGAGACTGGGGGTAAGGGCAGAGGGTCCCTTGTTACTCTGCTTTCAAAAGACACCATCAACAAGGTTGTAGATGTCATCAGCCAATTAATAAAACAAACTGTTGCAAGTGAAGTCAGAGAAGCAGGGATGTTTTCTTTCCAGATAGATACAACCCAAGATATCACATCCAAGGACCAGTGCTCAGTTATCCTCAGGTAACAGGTGTTATTCATGAGAGGTTGATCGCTATTGTGGATTGTGAGGCATCTACAGGACAGTAGTTTCTGGAACTCCTGAAAGAAATTCTACAAAAAGTCAACCGAGATATTTCTTGATGGTGCAGATGGTGCAGCTAACATGCAGTGACAATATAAAGGGTTTTTTACTTCCCTCAGAGCAGTCTCCCAGCCAAATTCACGTCTGGTGATATTCTGAATCTGGGGTTGGCTGACACAACAGGCAGTGTTCTACCGAGTGCATCACTTTTTGCATTGTTGAACGACGTCGCTGTCTTCATAGGCGAATCATACAAGCGCATGCATTAGTGGGAAGAGATAAGTGCAGACAAGCGTCACAGAAAACTTTGTCCAATAGGGCAAACACGGTGGTGGGCAAAGGATCAATCTCTGACCAAGGTGTTCGGGTGCTTTGGAAACCCTGACAGTGCCATGTTTGTTGACCTGGTCCTGACTTTAGCAAGAATCAAACAAGACAAAACCCTGAAGTCAACCGTTAGGGTTAAGGCTAAAGGATACACAGAGAAGCTTCACTGGAATAAGAGAAAGGGGTCTTCCTGAATCAGCACTGCAAGACCTGAGCAAATATTTGCTGAAATTTGATGCCAGAGCTACAGTTGGTACCTGAGCTGTCAAGCCTTGCCTTCTCCTCACTGAAGGTGGTTGAAAATAGACTTCGGAGCCCTCTCACCCAAGAACACTTAGAAGCATTTATGCTCATGTCAACAGAGAAAGACATTCTTATGTCCCTGGTCTCTGATGGGGTGATAAACAAGGTTGCAGAGACCAGTGACCTACTGCGATGACTACTCATGTTTTAAGGTAGGACAGTCTTTATTTGTCAAGATTTTGCTGAGGTTACAGACAGTGTGAGCTCAGAGTCCACTTGTGATTTTAAGTTATTTTTTCAGAAACTAGAATTGGTTCTTAAGTAGATTTTTCAATTGTGTGTCAATTTGTTTTTGTTGGATTGGAGGCACGACAGCTGTATCAAGTACAGGGTTTTGTTGTTCAGTGGCTCGTACATAGAGAAAGCACCCCCACCCGCTCCCCCCAATTGGGGTGGGCCTGTCTGCATCATGTAACTCCCGGGCTGAAAGTGAGTCCCACTCCAGCCCTGGACGGTGCAGACACAAGGCATTTATTTTACAAAACAAATGGAGTTTATATAGTAGCCATTTTGTTTTTCTGTTGTTGCTAGATTCTAATATAACCTACCTCATGGGAATACAATTATCCAGAAATTTCAAATAATTTTCTCAGAAATTGGAAGAGGGTGTTTACCTATCATGGTTGTGTCACAGGACAAATTAACATTACGATTTAAAATATTCTAAAATTATAAGTTACCAGAGCCTGTCTTACATTCATGCACTCTGCAGAGGTGGAATGTGGCAAGGGGTCCTTCTGAGTGACAGCTGCCCTTGATATTGCCTATGTGTTGTTGAAAAACAACCTCGCTCTGATATGAGAAATTATTAAATGTTGCTTTTGATGTAACAAGCTATTTTTAATCATTTAAAAAACATTTGTATCCATTTTATTGCATATGAATGATTGAACCCTTCTCTGTGGACACTGTTTTAGATGTAGAAGTCAGTAACTGACATAGATTTGATATCATAATGATAAAATACAATTGAGGTGGTTAATTGTGTTAAATACATTCTATTATTAATCCCTCATAACATTTGCAATTTAAAATATTGTCATTTTTAAACCTAACAGCAGTTACAATTGCTGGACGTGTTTTGTCCCATGTCTCAAGTGATCACTTATCACTCCCCACTGACCTAAACTTATGTAAATCAAGTTGTATCTGTGATCCTCCAAAATGGCGTTTCCTGACTAAATGGCCTCAGGATACGACTAGAATTTTTGGACAAGCTAATTTATTTACATTTTCAGACCAATAGGTCAGAGACCTTGGCATGTACGATGGGAGACATTTAAAGCCTACATCAGGGGCCAAATAATCAGTTTCACCATCTCAAGATCTAAGAAAGCACAGAAAAAGAGGAAACTATTGGATTTAAAGATTAAACAATTAGAAAAATATCATCTTTTAAAGTCAATTCTGTAAATGCACTTAAATTCTTTTACATCTTGGATCCCAACGCACTGGCTGACATAGCGAAATGTAAGCCAGTGAAGAGGCAGACAAACTGGCACGTCAATCAACAACAAACAAAATTAGCTATTACATAATTTGAATATGCAATCCCCCCCGATTTAGACAGAAACGATTCTTATATTCTCTAGATATTCCGTCCATATCAGACGAATGCAAAATGATATGGATGCTGATCTAAGGGAGTTTGACGTTAATCTGAAGCGTTATATGCTACGAAATGCTACTCTTCTGGAAATGCTAGGAGCATTTCAGAGAAGGTCTTCTCCTTGCAGCTAGTTGGAGCCTTGATAATATTTATCCCGAAACCAGGAAAACCCAACACAAGATGCGATACAATGTGACCAATCAGCCTCTTCGTGTCAGATCTGAAGATACTATGCAAAGCTTTAGCAAGGAGAATGGATGGACCACTGACGGTCTTGATAGGAAGAGACCAGAATGGTTTTATCCAGAGTAGACAAGGATTTCACCATATCAGGAGAATACTGAATATTCTTCACATCCAGAAGGAGGCCCCGGACATACTCCTATCAGTAAATGCAGAAAAGGCCTTTGACAGGGTGGAATTGCCCTATCTTTTTGATGTACTTACTCTATTTGACCTTCAAGAAAACTTTTGCAAATGGGTAGAACTGTATAACAAGCCTATAGCTGAACTGTTGACCAATAATATGGTTTCCAAATATTTTAGTGTCTCTAGTGGTTGACGGCAAGGATGCCCAATGTCTCCCCTCCTCTTCATCCTTGCGTGATATTGTAGTTTAGCTTTTTGTGTTATTGAAAAACACATTTCTTTTAACAAATCTAACCACTTTAGTAATGAAAAGGAAAAGACGATCAGTTGATGAAAAAGAAGAAAAAGATCCACCAGTGTGAAAATGTCCACACCGTGTCAAAACTACTCTCCCACCCACTTAGAAATTAAACCGTAAATGCTGACTTCAGTGGCCTCCATGTTTACCTCCATGTGTGCTGCGTGTGCTCAATCCAAATTGAACCCAATTTGCTCAATCCAAATTGAACCCAACATTCAAAACATAGTCCCATTAAACTATGAGCCCCTCTCATTCATAAGAACGCCTGTCAACTTTGTCCATATCATTAATTGGCAGAATAAATATACTGAAAATGAACATCTTCACTCAATTCTTATATCTATTTCAGAATATTCCTTTACCTCCTCCAAAATGCTTATTTGAATTAAAGAAGAAACGCTTCAGATTTAATTTGGAATAATCGCTGCTGTTCTTGCCGTACTTGTACTTATCGTTGCTGTACCATAAGATAGAGGAGGACTTCATTGTCCAAATTCAAATTGGTATCACCTGGCCTCCCAACTACAAACTATCATGTTTTACTTTTCATCTCTTTACCATCCCCTGGGTAGACCTAGAATCCTGGGAAACATCGGACCCAGGTTTTAAATATTGGCCAATTTGGGACTTAAGAAAGTGAAAGACGTATACTTGGATGGAAAAGGTATGTCCTTTGAGGAACTATCTATAAAACATGGGATTCGAGAAAACCTTTCTTTAAACATTTATAATTAAGAAGATTTATATTTATATTTAAATATCAAAATCATTATATTATTATACCACCTCTTTCTGCCTTAGAAAAATAAGTAACTAAATATTGTTACATTAGGGGATTGCTTATATTGATATTATATGAATTATCTGTGTTTTCATAGACATGTGTATTCTGCAAGAAAAGCGTCTTATAGCTCTTAAAGTAAATAGACAGAGGTTAAACAAGTGGAATGGGCATTAAACATGACAATGGAGAGGATAACTTACATTGTAAGAGGTAAACACAATACAATTAAAGCAGAGAGAAAGAGTCCTTTCATGAACTATCTTAAACATGTGGATGTCGCTAAGTTGATGGAACTGGAAGATGATACAGATGAGTGACAAGTAATACTCAGGTCATTGGTGCAGGAGAGATGTTTTTGAGAAACCTCCTTTTCCTTTTATTACAACTTTATTTTGGATACATGTTTTAGTTTGTTTTGTTTTGTCTGTGAAATGTATTGGTTGTAATGTATTTTGTTACATGTTGATGGTTTGTTGGGGGGGGCTCTGTTGTGTTTTAAGGATGATAGAGGGCTAAAACAATGTGAAGAGAAACAACAAAATACCCTTAATTGATATTTGATTAAACAGTAACTTGAATACAACACATTAATTAAAATGGCAGCCCAACTTTTGACTGATGAGCCTTGTACACACTTGCAGCATTGCTCAAAACAGATTGTAAATGAAAAGAAACTGCCTTCAGGTGTACTTGTCATTAGACATTTCTGCTAAACAATAACACACTGTCAAACGTGTGGTAAAAGCGTCAAAATATCTGAAAAACAAGTGCCAAGACCTGTTTCTTACAGCTGCCTTCTCCCTAGGCAAAAGTGAACAAGAGCCATTTACGTTCTTAGTTGCAACTAAGACATCTAAGACTCTGCCCACATTACGAGGACCACCTTACAACCCCCTTCTTGTGGATCAGAGTGTAATCATCAGAGCTGCATCATCTGAGACTTTGTTAGCCCTATGCTTGGTAACATAGGAGGCAAAGGAGTCCTTTGGCACCAAATCTTTAAACTGTTCCAAGACAATTAAGTCCTTAAACTCCTCAAGGGACTTAATGTTAGCAGCTCCACACCAGTGATTCAAGTGACACTGTAATTTACGAGCAAACATCACATGCGTTTGAATTAACCCTTCTTCCAAGTTCAGAATTTCTGCTGGTAAGCTTCCGGGACCAATTCATAAGCTTCACAAATACCATTTCAACCTCAGAATAAACCTGACAATCTGTTTCAATGAGAGCCAAGTAGGCTTTCTATGGGCTCTCCCTCTTTGGTGTGGTGGTCCACTATGTGTCCTGGCTGGGCTGAGGCCATAATACATTGTGGACCAACACACCAAAGAGGAAGGTTAACCAAATGGTCTTATTGAAAGAACTCAAGTTAAACCGAAAGAAAACAAACAAGGTGTCTTTGGTGCGTCAGTGAAATCAGTGTGAAGGCTTTGGCTGGCATGCATGAAGATGAAGTGCTGTGGTCTGAGTTGTACACAGGACCAAACATAACCCAAGAACTAAACAACCCTCATGTCACAGGAAAACAAAAAGGACAGGAGAACATGGAGTTCCTCTGACGAGCATGGAGAGAACCTGAGATCAACAGATGTCGAGGCATTATGGGCTGTCTTATAGGTGTTGCCAATTAGACACAAGCCCATGCCGCCTCTGTGAAGTGAAGGGTCTAGAAATAGAACACATAGATTAGAAACAAAACATCAACAAACATAGCACAGTCTGTCTACAAATGTCCTTTTCGTCAGACTCCCACTCTCACAGGAAGTGTTTGGCCATCTCAGTGTTGCTATACCATCTATTGGCTTGAAATTGACTATATTGTTTACCTGGTGTTGTGGTCTTCAACACCCAATGGTAAATAACATAACATATATACAACTCATTAGGACAGATATCCTAAACTAACAACAATAAAATGTCCCCTCAAATGGGAGGTTACATGGTCCTGTGATTGCTGAGACACTTTCCACCTCTCCTCAGCAATTCCCTATGGCAATTCCAAATCCAAATCCCATTCAAAGTGTATTACGTGATTCATGTTGCACTGCTTCCCTCTTCTGTAGGTTACGGGAATGCCAGGCACATAGAGCTGTCCAATTCAGCAGAACCCTGTTTGCAATGCAAGTCTACCATTACAATTCCAGAAGATGAAGAGAATGATGGATAGAGCGATACATATAGTTTTATATTCTCCAAGGTGGGTGATTATTTTGCACGGAACAGTAAGATCAGCAAATGTTTGGTTATAAACAACATTTTTCACCTAACCTCAGCAATTACCAGATTCTATAAAACCGTAGTATCAGATGAATGATGCTCTGCTGCCATCTTCTTGAAATAACGGGAATGTCAGGCACATGAATCGGAACTATCCAGCAGAAACTATGAGCAGAACCCAGAATGTTATCAGCTGGATAGCTGGTTTAAGGAGGTGAAGAGCTGTTCGTATTGGCACTTGAATCTATACAATCAAATCGCAGATGGATGGAAAGCGTTAGCTAAGCAAGTTTATACACACATACACACACACACACACACACACACACACACACACACACACACACACACACAAAATAGTGTTCGGAATCTTACGAGAAGCCAGCAGGGGGCAGGAATTTGAATAAACAATGAAGACTATACAATATAGGTATATCATAATATAAACTTTTGTTTTTTCTAATGTGGTTCACCTTGTCAACTATTTCACGATGATTCTTGTTGTTTGTTGAAGTTCTGCAAATATAACAGACGGGTGATGAATTCTAACTTACAGTTCTGCAAGGAGTTCCTTCCTCCTCCCGAGGAAATATCGCGTGATGTGGGGAATTCAGAAAACTTCTCTGATATTCCGCTGAAGGACAAGGACCGCCACATATCCAAACTAGAATTCATTATATGTCGCTTTGTCTGCGGTAGAGGACAGTATAATGCTATATATGTCCTTACATGATAATAGATAGGGTAGATGGCCAAGCCGGGATATATAGTCAAAACGACAGCTAGTCAGTTAACGGTAAGTTATAGATAGTTCAGTTATGTTCCACATTGTGGATGTTGTGCTGTATGTGATTACACATGTTGCGATGTTTTGCTGTCATTGCTGATGTTAATTGGGGCAATTTAAGCTAACGGTTAGAGGAAAAGAAGAGCGCGAGACCGTTGTCAAGAGAACGGCTGTGTAATTTCCATTTCCGGCCGCAGTGTTTCAAAATTAAATGTCCACGTTGCTTTTTCATATTAACCTATCCCTGTCCATATGTCTTTCTCGCAGTTAAGTACCGACATTAAGTAATTAATGTGATTATTTACGTCTACATTTTTCATGTTTGAACTTGATCACTGTTGTTTCACCATTTACACATATAGCCAGCCATCATTTAGTCACTTTCCCTTTTGGCAGGAACACGCAATTTCTGTCAGTCATTGCATATTTTAGAAACATATCATATTCTCTATACATGGCAAAATGCATGTGCTGTATTATAAATACATGCGGTAATTTGGATTATAAACTGAAATAAATTAGCGGCAAATTACAGAAAAAGTGCAAATTAAGGTTTTATAGTATATATACCTCTGGGATTGGGAGAATGTAGAAGAAAATACAATTAAATAAATACAAAATGTGAATATAAACTTATATAGACTTTTATTTTGTAATCACCGAGGAATCCGGAAAATGTAGCGCGCGGACGGCGGTGGTTCTCATGGGTCTCGCAGAGGGAGGTCGGTGCAAAATGCCATTCGGAAGTTCCATCGTGAAAGGGTTGGGGGATCACGTCAGGGCTGCTTCATAGCCACAACCCGGTTATTATCTGCCTGGGGAAACCGTGTCTGTCCGGGGATGGCTATATCGCGGTAGGTTACATGAAGTTTTAACTATGTCCCGAGATGTGAGGAGGAGTTCAGTGTGGAGACGCGTTTCTTCCATCGCTAACGTTACTTTCCCTTTTTCCAACCAGCCCCACACTAGTTCCTCCTAGTAGCTAGCTAGCGAGCAACTCAGGGCTGGGTTTTAATGAAACCACAGCTGTTGTGGTACCCAGCTAATCTCTCTCGGTCTCTCTTTCAGCTCCCTGGCCCATCGGATCATGGTCTAACCCGGGCGATGTGAAGACAGTAGAGGATATTATGCATCCGTGTGCGTCCTCCACCTTCTGAGCAGGCTGTCGACGACCTATTGTTTTGGGATGGGAGATGTCGTGTCTATGGAGCAGCCCTCGTAGCTAGCTGGGCTGTCCGGCTAGCACGTCTTGCATGTTTTTTTTGATGTTTTCCTTCGTCTCGGAGAGGTGATTATTAAAGGTTGCCGACCTCCGTCAGTTTCTTGGGACCCCGTCTGTTTTGACAGCAGACACCATGGGTGAAACCAGCCTGGACGTCTCCAACGTTAAGGTGGCGGTGCGGGTCCGTCCTATGAACAGGAGGGGTGAGTGGATTGTGTTTGAATATTACTACGTAAAGCCTCTGTAATGGGTTAATAAGGCACTTACTCGGACATATATTTCCATTGTACAGCGTTCAACGTATCCCCCCGTGATGACACCAGGTTTTTACTTGTCGGCCAGAGGGCACCATTCAAGGCCATGTGTCATACAGGCGAAGCCGACGACGTTTTCACTGCTATGTTATTACTCACGTTCAACATGATTAGACAAGCCCCCCTTTTGTTTGACGGGAATGAAATTAAACGCATGACTCATCTGCGTCTACCTATTGCACCGGCTACCGTTTTTATGTGCGTTAGGGAGATGACATCAAACAAAGGAGCGTTGCATAATTCTGTCGATTCTTGTCTTGTACAGATGTTTCTAAGATCTTGTGGGGATCGATTCGTATAACAGATACTGATAACTGACACGTGGAATAGCAAGTATTTCTAGACTCATAATCCGGGTAGCCTAATATACAATACATAGCCGTAGTGCCGAAACGGTGCCAGACTAATGAATTACGAGTCCTCGCCCGAGTGCTCGCTTGTCAATTAGGATGCATATTTCCAGCTCCGTGTGCAGGGAAGCGGCGATGGCATTTTTGGTTTCCAAGCCAAGTAGGATTCTGCCGTGGGAGACCATGTGCTCGGTAACGCTGCCGTTACTGATGCGGAACGGACGACCTAGCTACCGAAATGACCACGTGACTACACACGCGCACACTTATACATTATGTATGCATACATTTCATCATTTCACGGAGCTAGCCCAGGGGGGAGTCACTGAAGGAACCAGCAAAACCACTGTTCTCTGCTCAAACAGATTTGTAGTAGATTCAGCATTGACTCATGTGTACATTGCAGTTTTTCCAACACAAACGCCTCTGCTGATTAGTATAGAGAGGACAGTGCTTCAGAGTGCTGCTGTCACCCTCCCCTGTGTGAGGGAAAACCTCTGCACTGAACTGGGCCATGTCTCTATAACCAACTTGCTTTCTTGCAGTGTATAATCCT
>OMKX01015390.1:2478-16657 GCA_900302425.1 Brosme brosme
CTATAGATACACCTCGTCGCTGCGGTACCACTCGGAGCGGCACTTCATCCAGGACGTGTCCATGCAACCGCGTGTCCAGGGCCTGGCGCTCTGCAGCCAGACGGTTGTGGCTCTGCCCCACAGCACCTGGCGGCGCTACAAGACCCAGCTGGACTTCCAACCTCGCCAGCGCACCCAGCGCTTCCAGAGCACCACCATTGTGTACCCCAAGCACGCCCACGCCGTGTACACAACAGAGCTGAGCTACGACTGCCGCAGGCTAGCCAGGCGCTTCCTGGCCAGCGTGGAGCTGGAGGCAGTTGACCGCAGGAGTGGGCTCCCCCAGTGAGGATGTGATGTGTGTTGTTCTGGAGGAGAACCTTGTATGTGCCTTTTGTGTGTTTGTTTGGATGGAAGGAAGCCCACGCGGGTCCCTCTGATGGACGATGCCGTGGACATGCAGGGGGGTCCCATTCTGTGTGCAGATGAACAGGAACTCTTTCTTTCTGGATTGTCATCCAGGCAGCCGGTGTGGTGCCCCGTTGTTGTCACCTGTTGAAGACATATCAATATCTTGTATAGTGTTCACAATTGTTCTTAACTTGTAGCCACTAGTTAAATTATATTTTAAATACGTATACAGTAGGTCCAATATTTGTTTAAAAGGATGTCAATGTTGAATTGGAAGCATATGTATTCAGAAGAGAATGGAGGATATGGAATGTTGTAAATACTACTCAAAATGTATATTTTACAACTTCAGTCTTGTCAGATTTAAACAAATTTGTCATACAGTTGGATGATAATTGTAGGCGTTGAGTTTGCATATTGTGAATCACACACTCGTGAATGTCATAATGGGTAGGTTTCTTAAAGCTACTCATCTGTACTTGTGCTTAAGCCAAACTCAAGTTTGTATGAATACAGAGGGTCTAATCTAGATGCTGTACACATGGTGCGTTGCAAATATCAAGTATTATTAGACAACTCTGCACAACCTAAAACCCATTTGTTGAGTGAATCCCGTTTTCTCTTAGTTAATTGATTTTGAGAGTGCTTGCAGTCACTTATGTTGGACGAACATCAGCGGAAACAAACTGCTGAAGGAGAAATCTAATAATTGAACCTAATGTGTCTATTTTTACTGAGAAGGAAAGATGAGTCAAACAAGCTAGATTACTGTTGACCTGATCCAAGTAAAGTTTATGTATTTATTCTCTACACATGTACTTTACTAGAGGTTATTGGCGACTGAAACAGGCCTTTGCATTATTCAGATATCCAAAATGTATCTTTTGATGTTGATATGTTTTTAATTGATCTTTTAGTTCTTTTCTAATTGTTTAATGCAAAAATAAACTGTTTTAATTAAACGTGATCGTTACTTACTGCAGTAATGTAAAAAACATTATGGGGACCGAAATGTTTGTAGTGCAATGTTCACTGTAATGTGTATATGTTGCATGGGCAATGCAAGAATGCTTCAGGAATAGTACGTCTATGCCCTCTAGTGGACAGTAGGCCTAAATACAACTACATTTATAGAGTAGTATGCCATTTAGTTGAATGTAACGTTTCACTCTTAATTAAATATAATGGCTGGTTTGTAAGTTTGATTTCTGTTGGATTTAATCAATATGTAATTATTGTCATATTTTTCCTTGCAACATAAGTGAACGAACTGTGACTCGGGGAATATCGACTGTCGAATATCAACTTGTGATTGATAAGCACTTTATATAACTTTTTTAAACCGTTGGATGAAAACAACAAAAACAAAGATACTAAGTGTTTGTTTTCAGAATTTCTAATAAGGAAAGAATATGCATATGTAAAAAAATATTAACAGGTAAACAAATGAAGAATAAAAACGTAGTTCGGTTCAAAGTTCGAGCTGGTGACGTCATTCGTATACGCCTACTAACATGTCCACCGCGTGTTTTTGTTTCAGCCTTTTCTTATTCCAGTGTTTGAGATGAAGTCCTGAGACTGTATATCTGAGCTTTAACACCACGCTAGGTTTGTGGCTGGTCCATCTATAGCATGAGCTCTAACACCACAGTAGTCTTGTCAGTGGTCCATCTATAACATGGAGACTACCCATCCTAACATCATGGACATGTTTGAGGCAGGAAAAGTCCTCAAGATCTGCGCCCCCATGGTTCGATATTCAAAGTAAGCTTTGATACATGAAATGGGTGTCATTGGTTTTATAGCACCGGGAATGCTGTGCGTTATCGTTGTGAAGTAGAAAGCATACTTCTAGACGTAACTAACTTAAGTGTTTAATTAAATCTGTTTCAGGCTGCCATTCAGATGTTTGGTGAGGAAATATGACTGCGATATCTGCTTCACTCCCATGATAGTGGCTGCAGACTTCATGCGGTCCAACAAGGCCAGAGACAGTGAATTCACTACGAATGACTGTAACTATATTTTGCTATTTAAACATATTAACGTTGAATTATCAGTTGATTGAATGTTGCAGCACACAACGTATTTGAAGCTATCTTTAATATGTTGTTACGAAGCATGATACTTTATCATTATTTATTTTCAGCTGACCGACCATTAATAGTGCAATTTGCCTCCAGTGATGCTCAGACTCTGGCTGATGCAGCCTGTGTGGTAGCTCCGTTCTCGGATGGAGTTGACCTCAACTGTGGCTGTCCCCAGAGGTGCTGAAACAGTAGACCATTAATTCATTCGGCTAAACTTTTTGTCATTGTTTGAAAACAACATGGCACCGAATGGATAGGCCACAGCATTTGTGTATAATGTGTATTATTTGATTGTCATTACTTAATCACAATGAAACAGTAGTGCCATTTAAAAATATATCTTTTGGTAATCTCAGGTGGGCCATGGCTGAGGGGTATGGTGCATGCCTCATCAATAAGCCTGATCTAGTCCGGGACATGGTCCGACTAGTCCGGAACCAGGTGGCAAAACCCAACTATTCAACCTCTATAAAAATAAGGTATACTTGCTTTATGGTTATTGCTAAGTACAGAGTGTATGTTTTACAAAATAATTGTGTGTGCCTGCACAAACCGGTTACAATTCACAATTTATTCACATTTGTAACCTGCCAGACAAGTTTATTGTTCAAATAAGACGCGCTCATCTTATTGTCTTGTGTCCCCATCGTGATTACCATGACCATCTCTCCTCTGCAGGATCCACAAGGACCTGAGGCGGACAGTAGACCTATGCCAGCAGGCCGAGGCAGCCGGCGCGTCCTGGATCACAGTCCACGGGCGTACCGCGGACGAGCGCCACCAGCCGGTCAATCACGACGCTATACAGACCATCAAGGACAGCGTCTCGGTGCCTGTTGTTGCCAACGGAGACGTAAGGCACCTGCGTGATGTGGAGGCCATGCACAGGCTCACCGGTGTAGATGGTAGGTTTTCATTGATTTATTTCCTTTGTAGTTTAGCAGCTGTTATCCAAAGAGTTGCCCTGAATACAGAAACTGTATTAAGGGGTTTAGGCATCTGGCTCAAATGGCGTTTTTCCGCTATACTATACTGGCCCGGCCCGACTTGGTTCGCCTCGACACGGCAGCAGTTGCATTACCACTGCAACTGGACTACCCGCTTGAAAGTGTGTCTTTAATGCGCTTGTCTTGAGTCGATGTCACAACAACACACACTTATTTGTAGCCTTTTTTGTTTAATATTATTAGGGATGCACCGATACCGATGCCAGTACTCGGACTCGGGCCCAATACTGTGCTCATGTACTTGTAAAACTTCTCCGATACAACCACCCGATAACACTTGAAGAGCCAGTGAACCCAAAACGTTTATTTTTTATTTTTAAACGTGGTAATTTGTAAATGCGGTCCGCTTCTATCTAAACCTTCATTAACATTTTGAATCAGGCTATAGAGTTATAGGAATGAACAAATCATAACGGATTAAGCTGTTGACAACTCTATTCATACTGTGCGTGCATGGCGATGCGTCTCAGACACGAAAACGCACAGTTTATCGTATTTTTATAGGTCTATATTCCTACAATGTGAGCGACAACTTCTCACTCCAAACATCACCCACCCGCCTCACTGCAGCCTGCTTGGAGGCGGCTGGGGCTCGCTCGGCCCGACCTCAGAGACGGTCCATCTCGGCCATGGCGCAGCACGGCGTGTGTAAACTAGTAGTGAAAACGCATATCAGTGCAGCACGGTACGACTCGGCACGGCCAAAAGTGCTGAAATGCCCAAAGAAGCCTACAACTAGACTGAGGAAATGGGGGATCAAACCCAATGCCTTTTGAGCTTGGACTCAAACTAGCCACTTCACTATCCAATATGTTTTTTGTGTATACAATTGTGTCTGTGAAATGTAGCATTGGATTAGAATTAGACTGGAAAGGTTTTGGACGCTCACATTGTTTTTTTTCAACCCTTCTTTTCTTTGCCTATAAGGTGTCATGGCAGCCCGGGGTCTACTAGCTAACCCAGCTATGTTTGCCGGCTACGAGGGCACCCCGCTGCAGTGTGTCTGGGACTGGGTAGACATTGCAACAGAGCAAGGCACCCCTTTCACCTGCTTCCACCACCATCTAATGTACATGCTGGAGAGGGTTAGTTCTCAGCCAGAGAGAAAAGTGTTCAACTCTCTCTACAGTACTTCAGCGGTAATAGACTACCTGCATGAAACATATGGGCCAGTCCAAGATTGCGGAGTGTCAAATTAAGTGTTATTTTTTTAAAATATATATACATTTTATGATAAAAATATATTTATTGTTTTTGGTGGTGAATAAAATTTTAAATTTTGCCTGATTTGTATTTATTGTCCTGAAATCCTGTATTTTGTCAAATGTAATAAAGCGACATACTAACACAATTATTATTACGTCAGGGTTCATATTCTGGATCCGGGGGGTATAGGTGATCAACTGTAAGGGACAGGAGTGAGAGACACAAGCCCAGACTGGCTGGATAAAGTATCATTGTAATTTCACATTCATTACCTAGGTCTGCCAAACGGAAATATAAGACTTACCAGAAACAGTATTTCCTTATCAAGGCGAATTCGGACAAGGCCAGACTATCGATATAGAATATTGTATATGGTTTGTCCAGCCTGCTCATCCCGTTAAAACCGAGTGGGTCGATAATGAGATAGCAGTGGGCGGAGGCCAACACGGAAGTAACGGAAGACCGAAGCCCCCTGAAAACTTGTGTGGTGATCGTTGTTACTAAAGTGAACACGAGTGTGCTTCTGTTACTGAAGTTAGCACTAGTGTTCTTTAAGATAGCAGAACACGTCGGAGAGTTTGTGATTACTTCCTTGCAAATATCGTTTGAAATACTTGGTAAGTAAACTACTAATTAGACGATAGTTAAACGTTCGAGTTACGCTTCTGGGTTCTCATCAGGCCTCCTACAGATACGAGATAATACTATTCTATTCTACTATATCAATATTCATATCAACTAGAGACATAATCATATCCTTATTTCTATGGAGATAGTCACAGTTTTAATGTTGCATTGCAGACGTTGTAAACAACGGGTTCTGTATTCATATTTCAAGATATGTGTTGAAATAGGGTTTCACATGCACTGTCGGTGTCTTGTGTTAGTGACTTATCTTTAGTAACTTAGCTTCCGTCAACGACCACTTCGCACAGACTCAAAGCCTAGCTAGCACGTAACGGGTTGAACTAGTACCGAACACGGGCTATATTTGCATGGTATAATAAGCCTATTAAGCAATGTGCATGTACACTTGGCTCTTATTGAGTTGTACTTGATTGCCTTGGGTTTCTGTGTTAACAGAAAACGTTAACATGTGGGAGCTGACCTTTTAATTATACTTTTATGTTTAGCGTTGTTGCTCTAATAGACTGTTTTCTCCTTTCTTCAGAGGCTGTCACTGGAGATGACTTTACAGTGGACTACCGTTGCCCTTTTCCTTTATGTGGAGATAGGCTTTATTATCCTTCTATGTTTGCCCTTTATTTCAGCTACAAGGTAGGGTGTGTCTGTGTCTGTGTGAGATTTAGTTGGATCAATGTGGAGCCTCAAAATGTTTATGAGTTAAGAGTTACCACATTGGTTATGAATCTTATTGTGTGGTTATCATATGTTACAGATGGCAGAGAATATTCAAGCTGAACATTTGGAACAGCGTGGTGAGGTTCTGGAACAAGGGGTTTCTGGCAATGATCCTCTTTCTTATTGTTCTCTTCCTGGGTAAGAAATCAGATTTTTCATAAATGAACTGTGAGTGGGAGTGCTTTGTCACTGTTTATTGAGATTGGTTGTATACTGGATGAATTCTCAGGGAAACATCCCTTTTTAAAATGTATGCATATGTAAGCCAATGCATTTTTAGCCCCTGCTGTTACAATTTGAGTCCATAGTTCTCGGCAAAGAGTGATTTATGGTCAACTGAGATGGCAAGCCTCCTTAGCATTGTTCACTAGATCTGTCATCAACACCATGGTTAATTTCACCTCTTTGGAGAGCATGGTATTTTTTTGCAGGTTTGTTTGTTGATGACAACAGGTTTGTTGTCATCAATGAACTGTCAACCTTGTTGGTTTATATCTAGTTGTTGGTTCTCATGTCCTAACCACTGATGTCCAATTGAAATGTGCCAGATGGTCTTGCAATCTTGTTCTTTGAATGTGTAATTTCAGATGTTGCCATTTTGTTGTCATTTGTTTTACTACTGGTATTGCTTTGAGATAATGGTTCTGTTCAAACAAATGTTGCATTATGTTATGTTAATGTTATATGTTCCCGTTTCCTGTCCCTTCAGACGCCGTGCGAGAAGTTAGGAAGTATTCCAACATAGAGCCCGGCAGAGATGCAAAAACACCGATCAGGTTTGACCACCTGTACATGAAGCTCTTTGGAGCCCAGAGGAACCTTTACATCTCTGGCTTTGCGCTCTTCCTCTGGCTGTGAGTCTAGACCACTGAAACACAGACACTCATTCTACCCCTTCCATGTTTAGCTTTACCAATTATCACTGTAAACATCTTCAGTCCCTCTTTCCTCTTCTTAGGGACAGTAGTTACAACTGTACTTTAATATTTTTTGATTATTTTTTTAATTCTGCTGTTTATTCACCTCATGCTGCTGGACTCTAATTTGATTTTTTTGTATTGTATTTATTTAGTTTATTTTATATATTCAAATCCTGTGTATAAGGTTACCATGGTGTGTCATTTTACGTCGTTTATATTTTATGTCATGTTGTTTAGGGCTTTACGCAAGTTTGTTTAGTATTTCCCGGTGCCTTGTCTTAAGCTTTTCAGTGCTTAGTTTAATCCTGTGTGTCTCTGTGTACCTGGTTTAAAGGGAGCACGTTGCAGTCCAATAGACATGTTATGTTTTGCAGGGTGACGAGGCGAATGGTTACCCTAATTGACCAGCTGGCCACACTGCACTTCACCTCCGCCGCCCTTCAGATACAGGCCGACAGCAATAACCAGGCAGCCAAAAAGTACATGGAGAACAATGAGCTGCTAAAACAAGTAAGGCTGTATACATTTAATCCTGGTGAATGTCTTATTGCTATGTATTTACCCAGTCAGACCCATTCTAAATACATTTTTACAGTTTTTATTGTAATTTTGTCACAGAATGCTTGAATAACTCTGAAACAAGTAAATGCTTTTTAGCTAATGTAAGCCCGCCTGCGAACTCTGTGTGTTGTAAAGTTGGAGCTTTGATGTGAGTGAAAACGAGCTGCCACTCAAAGAAGCCAAAACCCAATTTCTAAACAGAGTTCTACATAATTGTTTTGTGTCGATTTCCTGCTATTTATGACCGTGGGAGGCCCAGATCGTAATCAGGATCAGAATAAATTAACCGACCAGCTCTACTGATGACTATAGTATCGTATCTGTAATGTGATTCAGACCCTGATGCAAGGGAAGGGGGATGAGGCTACCACAGAGGGCAGGGAGCTGTTGAAGAAAGAGGTGGAGAGGCTTAAAGAAGAATTAAAGACCTCAGGCGATGGTCAGTACACACATGCACACACCCTGACCCTGGTATGTGTGTTAAGTACTATGTCATGACGCTATTGGTCGGGATAGCGATGCAGATGCTGAAAGTTGGTTGGTGGTTGGCTGTAAATCTGTGGCTGAGATTTGACCCATGTTTCCTTTCCAGCGCTGAAGAAGTCCCAGTCAGATGTCGAGGCGACGAAGAGACAGTCAGACGGAGTGGCCAGAGAGTACGACAGACTGCTGAATGAGCACCAACTGCTACAGGTGACTGACACCGGACACCTTTCCTGAAAAAATTATCTGTTCAAAGAAATAACAAATTACAAACCACAGCAAACTCCATTATCTCCGTTTTGTTTAAAGCCAAGAATCCCAACATAGCACTACTTGATCCATTATATTGAATCCTTTAAGGAAGCGAGCATAGTCGTCTCTATTCGATATCTTGATCTGCTCGAAAACATGGGACTGTAAGTTCATCCTCCTCCGTCCTCGTAAGGTCAACGGAAGTGTATTACTTCAACCAGCAGCCTACAGATTAACAAACAACATCTGTGTCTCTTTATTCTTTACCAGAATGCTCAGGACAGTGAAGACAAAAAGGACAACTAGTTTTGATGGACACTAGCGTTAATGCAGACGTTACAACCATACAACCACTGCACCATATGATGCAACCCACGATGTCTTGACCAAGAGATCTTGAAAGGATCGAAACGACAACCATTATCCTCTTGAAGAAATGCAGAACTGCAGTGCATGAAATTGTTTTCCCTGGCATAAGATGTCACTTGAGTGGAACTATTGCTTTCAGTGATGCACTTTTCTCGCATCGGCTCTGGCTGTTATGAAGTACAATTAGCATAATGCTGGGATAAGGGCAAGCTATGGCCTGTGATGCAGATGTGCTTACATGGATACATCCAAATCATTCTGAGGGTTTCATGGACCTTTTAAACCAGGTCTGATGCTAGAGCACTTGTGACGAGATAAGGAGTCTTACTATATTTATTTTTGTCATATAACCTTTATATATTAGCATCAGAGTCCTTGGTTTACTATAGAACAGGCCAGTACTGAAGTGCTGTGCTATTGAGGCAATGGTTTTGCTACTTAATTCTCTTTGGCAAAAACCTGTTGCAGTCACCTTGCGCTTATCTATGTTAACCCACTGTGTGCTATGCAATTAGCAGTTGCAATTCTTTTTACACAAGTTTCCACGGATTTAAAAAGTCTTTATACGATGTTTTTTGTATCCAATGTCTTTCTTTATTCCAAATTCAACATGCTGTATTTTGCTTTGTACAATAAATATTTTTATTTAATATTTTTTATTTCATATATATTAAATAGAATGAAACATTTCAGACATTGTGTTTTTATTATTGTTATTTCATAGCCCCCCTTTAGTTTTATATTGAAAATAAATAGCATCATATTGATAGAAATATGAGCACTGCCTAGTGTAAAGCAATATGTTACACATAACTAGTGTGAATAAATTAGTACATCACATCCCAGCAGAGCTCCCAGCAGATGTCTAGCAGAAGACGCTCCCAGGCCTTGGCTGGCCATCGCAGCAGCTGCAGCAACAGCGACACAGGAGTACCGGTTTTCCCACTCAAAAGGCAGGCTGTGCAGTCTTTCACCAGGGTCTCGATGTCCCTGTCTATGCAAGGCCACCAAACCAGGTCTCGACATCGCTGTTTCACCCTAACAATGCCCAGATGCCCCTCATGATCCAAGGCCAGGACACGCCCGCAGGTAGACGGGAACGATGGTGCAGAGTCCACGGGCTGCAAAGATGTCATTAAAGCATGACAGCTACTCCTAGACCCGATAATAGGGAGCCGGCTCCTCCGGAATCTTTAAAGGCCATCCGGCGCGGATGATGGTGCGGAGCTGGGAGAGCACGGGGTCCTTCTCGGAGGATAGCTGGAGGTCCTGAAATGAGACTGTTTCCTGGAGTGGAGAGTGGAGCATCTGGATGAGGTCTGCCTCAGCGATATCCAGGCCTGGTTCAGCTGCCAGGTGGGGTGTAGCGCGAGAGAGCAGGTCTGCCACCACATTCTCTCAAACCGTAGTGAACCGCAGGGAGAAGTTGTATCGCTAGAGTCCCTCAGACCAGCGGTATAACCTAAGAGGCATGTGTCCCGTGCCAGATGTCGCGAGCAAAGCCGTGAGAGCCTGATGGTCCCTCCATAGTGTGAACGGCCACCCATATACATACAGTTAGGTCCATATATATTTAAGCACTGACAGCAATTTTGTTATTTTAGCTGTCTACCAAAACCTATTCAAGTTAGTTATATTATGAATATGGGCTTAAAATGCAGACTGAATAAAAATTTGAGGGTATTCACATCCTAATTGGAGGAAGTGTTTAGGAATTACTGCTTTTTAATATGTAGCCCCCTCTTTTTTAAGGGGGTGATGTACCTGGATGATATCGTGGTGCACGGCTGCCCTCCACAATGAATGGACATGCTTGCCAGTCACAACCGCACACTGAAAGCACACTGACAACCGGACACTCTTTTCTGGGAATGACGGACTACTACCTTCGCTTCCTTCCACCAGTACTCTGTGACTACAGCCCAGCTGCGCGGGTTGTTGCAGGACACGTTCTGGACATGGACGCCCGTCTGTTCAGATGCTGTCAAGCAGCTGAAGGCCCAGAATCCAGGCCCCTGCATCATTGGGCTGGATCCATTGACTCACTGGGGGGCCTAGGTTGACACTGCCAGCAACATTCTCTGTTTGCGAACAGCTGCTGTGGGCATCCAACACCGTCAAGGAAAAGGGGTGGGATGGACCCAGGTGCGATCAGGCATCCCCGACGTCATGGCTGGGTCACTGCAACTAACCCCGCGCCGCAGCTAACGCCCAGACCGGCCGCCGCAGACCGGAATGCCGTCCGTTCAGACTGCTGATGTACCGCTGCTGACTCCTTCTCAGAGGCCACCCGTTTCAACCTGGACCCTATTTTCCTATAGTTTTGGGTCCAAGCAACTAATGCGGAGAACAATTTTAGAAATTTGTCTACTATGAGTGGGCAATAGTGCCCGATCAGTGTACGTCCTCTAAAAGGCATTTTTTCTTTACCTTTCGCTTGATACGGATCGTTTTTTATTGTGTCTAACCAAGTGGAGACCACTTCAAGGAGAAGTCTCGCTCTGAAATCTTGTTGCAAGAAATGTCCCTGTTGTCATTACAATCTCAACCCATCTTCACCCAAATATTTTAGATAACACCAAGCTTCACTTTCTGTAGTCCAACACAAAAAACACTTGCCGGCACTCCTCTCTCCAACTCTCACTCACATTTCCAGTGTGTCCATTTCTGCCCCCAGACTTGGTAAAACACGATAACCAACAGACAGGATTAGCAAAAGACAAAGAAAATGTGTTATTTCTCTGTAGGGATCCTTTCAATGATGTTGTCAGACACTTATAATAACAATCTGGGCCTGTCAGTGGCAAAAACAAGCATTTTAAAGTATAAAATAGCCCTACCGATTATGGGTTCACCGATATGATTCCAATTTTGATATTTAGAAAGAGTTTTTAAGAAGAGAAGAACATTTTGCAACCTCAACGTTGACTCAAACTGTATGTAAAAAGTAAGAACGAGGTTTTCCAAGTGCAATGAGTTTGCTTGCAGGTGACTTTACCACTGGGCTGCTTTGTGAAGAAATCCCAAACCTTGCTTTTTTTGCGCTCCATCTGTAAAAAAAAAAAAAAAGAACATGAATTGAATATTAAATCTTGCATTAGCATTAGTTTATTTGAAATTTGGTTCTGAAATAAGGTAGCCTCTCTGTCCGCGAGGGGCCCCTGCCGGTGGCTGCGCAGTGGCGGCGCAGGCTGCTTCCCCCCGGGTGTGGACGCCCGTCTCCGGCAGCGGGCAATATAGGCCCTCCGCCTAACCCCATTGTTAGCCTGAGCCTGTTAGGTGTGGTCGGGGACCACCGCCATCGGGGCCCCCACCAGGATCCACTGGAGAGGGGTGTTGGAGCGCTGGGTCGGCCCAATCCAAAGCTGCCCCGCAGCCATCTCCCGGACCCCGTCCTCCACCGCCTGAGGTTTGGCCCGTCGACGGGGCTGCCGGTACCTGGGCCGGGAAGGGCCGGTGTCCTCCTGCAGCCTCAGCTGCCGACACTGCTGCGGGTCGAGGTCGACCATGCTGCTCAGTCACAGCGCATGGACGGCCTCGGCCATCTCCGTGGCAGGAAGGTTGGCTGCCGGTGATGCGTGGCCCGGGCGGTGGCCTGGGCTTCCGGGGTTTCCGGACCATGTACTTCCCCTGCCCGGACTGGCGTGCCACGGTCTCCACGCCGAGGGTGATGGTGGCCGACCCCGACACATCGACCCAGATTCCACACCGATGGCAGCAACGGTCGGACGCTCCATCCAGGCCACCCTCATGATCCACCTGATGGACGTGCGGTTGGGAGGCAGTGGACGGCTGCTGGCTGGGTTAGGTGGAGAGCTCCATCTCCGCACGTCCTGCCTCATCGAGAGCCCCACCAAGGGACTCGGGCCTGTTGTGGCAGACGTGCTGCCTCAGCAGTTCCGGCGTAAGCCCATGCAGAAAAGCGTGGAGGGCCAGATCCACTCTTGAGTCCTCTCAAAATGGCAGACTATGATGCATTCCTATGTACAAGCCCTTTACTGCACTACTTCGCTCGGATCTTAACACTCAGACTATAGTGCAAGATATGGAAGGCGTTTTTCTGCGTGTTCAGATGAAGTAAGATGTGTGTATGAAAAGTGTCAAGCCCAATTAGGCCTACACTTGTAGGACAATGAAATTCTACTGGAAGAAATACATTTTCTTTTTGCATTAATTGTTAGCAATATCTTGACAAAATGTTGTGCGTGAAAGTAGTGCAAAGTAGATCTGCTGCTTGAATGACACAGAGGACCTACAACTTGATTGGTAGGACATATGAATAGATCTGGGGCTATATAATAAAAAACAGTCTGAGATCCGGGGTATTCATAAACTTTTGGGGCTAAAGTCTCAGACACCCAGACCTAACGACGCCACTGATGCACATGTAGACCCACCAACCAATACCATTACGACTATTAAAGTAAATGTTTACTGACATTTGCTTGAGTCTTGCTCAACTGTTTACCTAAAGCAGCGTGATCAGCCTGATATGTAAACCTGAGGGTTGATTAGGGATAATAACAAATATCCAACTCAAAACATATAGTTCCCCCCTTATCATAGAAATACACCAGTTACCACCTAGACGGGTTATGTATACTGGTGGAGCCATTTTAATGATGACCAGGGTGGCGCTGTGGGGAGCCAGGTAGTCTACTTAAGTGTAGAACTAATTGTAGCAGGTGTGACACAATGAGGGTCAATGGTTTTTGACCGTGAGACGGTGAAGTCAGGGTTGCCAACTCTCACGCATCTGGCGTGACTCTCACGTTTTCAGCATCAATCTCACGCTCTCACGCACACGCAAGAAATGTCACGCCAAAATAAAAAAATTCTCCCATTAATTTTCTGTTGATGACTAGACTAGACCACAGCGTATTGTTTCTAAATGACAGGAGAGGAGTTGTAACATCTGCCTACAACGTTCTCACTGCAGTATTCTCTGATCGTTGATTCGCTGAAAACCTTGCACCTGATACGTCAGTTGCGTCACGTGTGAAAAGTTCAAAGCATAGGTTCGGAGCTTGGCTCGGAGTCGGAGCCCTGATAGGCGTTTGATAGTTTGTATGATGACAATCAAGGTAAGCAGATAAATAGCCTAACAAATCGAATAATCTATTGTCTAATAAAATTGTGTGCCTTGTCACTACAGACGTAGCCATGCCTAATCAGTCTAATTGTGTGCCGAGACAGTACAGACTTCAACTAGTTGCAAACGTTGTCTGACGTGCGTTATGTGGGCTAGCTAATTAAAAAAAATAAAAATAGGCTCATGGTACAAAGTACGTTTTGTTAGATGAGCTTGCTGAAATATTTCAAAAGAAAGACGGAGGATGGACATGGAGAGGAGAAGAATCAAGCATAGCTTCAGCAGGGAAGCTAGTCACATAATTATTTATGTTCAGTTGTTTGTTAGAAAAAAGAAAAATGTTACACTAGGCTGCCTATTCATTAAAAGATGGACAGTGTGAGCTCCACCTGATACCCCACCACAACTCAAAATATGAACCTATCTTACCAATGTTAGCACAGGAAA
>OMKX01015399.1:3103-17103 GCA_900302425.1 Brosme brosme
GGGGGGGGGGGGGGGGGGTGATTCAGTTGGTTGCAATCTGCAACCTCACTACTAGATGCCACCAAATCCTACATACACACTGGACCTATCGAGGCTGGTATTTAAAATATCATACAACAGTATAACTTGTTTGTTTACTTGTTAAAAAAAATGGTAGACATTTAAAATTGGAAGTAATATTCTAACATTCAATTTAAGTTTTTCACTCTTTCACAATGAAATATTGTTTGCAAAGACCACTTCTAAATCAGGTTAACAAACTCACTTATTTAACTGTTATTATTTTCATTGAGCAGCCACTATCAAAATTATCTCAATTTAATAATCAACCTTACTTCATAGTTTAGAATTAGAAAAAATAAGTTGTTTTGATACTATACATATGCACAGATACCTACCCCGATACAACCCACATGTAGAAATAGCAAAGATGAAGGTGGTCCAAGTGCTGATTCCACAAAATTGTAATAGTTTGAAGTCAGAGAAAAAGTCATTAATTAAGGGCCAAATGTGTTTTAGCATTCTGCGGCTATTGCTGCTTCTTGAGTGGAAAAAGACAATCTACCCCTTTTTGGCTGCTGTTGTCCTGGCTAGGTATGGATATTTATGGGTCTCAGACCACATACAAGTTGTGCCTAGATTGGAGTTCAAAGGTTGGATGTGTGTCTGATTCTCTGTTAGCTGTAGACTTGTCATTCATCTGGTAAAGTGGTGGTTGTGTCAGCCTTTTAGCTCTTTTGCATGCATCAATGTGTTATTCATTTAAGGGTTGGACACTTTTCTTTTCTTTGGCCATTTTCTACCTGTGTTTAGTTTTTATGAATTGTGTTGCACACATTTTTTCATATCTAATTTGTTTTGAACAAATTGTTACTAAGTGTCTCATACTAAGTGTACTTAAAGTACTTTATGGGAATGTCTCTCAGATTAGAAAAAAATATTTTCTGGGGCTGAGCCCCACCAGTATCAGTGTGTTAATTAAGCATATTTTGAATTATACTGTATATAGTACAGCAACTTGAATGGGGATGTAAAGTCAACAAGAATTTGGCCTATGTTCTCAACTTTAAAACCTAGAAAAATGGTTTTGTTACTGCACTTATGTAAACTAATCTTTGTACATGTAGTTTCATTAAAATGAGTGCATGTTTTTTTTTAAGTGGGGTTTTATATATCTTGTCACTGTATGGGCTAAAAGCAAATAAGTTTTCCGATATTGCAGTGCATGGAGGTGCTTAAGATTTTTTTAAAGTTATGTATAAAAATGTAGATCTAAATGTTGTTGCATTATCATAATTCAAGATTATAAAACAAAAATAATTCATGTGATAGTGTTTTATGTTTATGTTTCTGTAAATGTATTTCCTCCAACTTGTGACTAACCAATCATTCAAACAATCGTATCTGCTTGTTTGCCATTTGGCCTATTTTCTACCTCGCCAGAAATAAAACCGCAAAAAAATTTATTACGGCTGTGTATAAGCATTGCAATCCGAGTCTGATATGCAGCGATGGTTATTGTAGTTCTGACAAAAATAAACCACTGTTTCAAGTATGAACTTGACATTTGACACCAAGATGGGATTTAGGCTATGTGACAATGAATACAGTTGGTATGGGTTTTTTCACTCATTCATTTGTCTCTGTATCTTTCAACCAAAAAGGGTAATGTTGAAAATATCCGTCTCCTTTTTACTCAAGGCGTCATATAATATTTAGAAGGCATTTAAGAGCCATACTGTTGCGTCATTTATTTATTTTCAAGCCTTTAAATAAGTGCTCGGATTATTCCATATTTCTTATAAAGGCAAACCACTATTGTTCTCACAATTATTTATAGGCCTACAGGTTCTTGACACATAAAAGACTACACAAGAACTCAAAACTACGACTAGCCAACGTCATCCATTTAGGTACGTCATCAACGCGGGACAGTTGGTGTGCTGCTCAGGGGTGCTGCTGTTTGTAGTGTGAATAAACTCAACTCTTTAATCCTTCAAGATGCCTATGAAAGGCAGGTTTCCAATCAGAAGAACGCTAGAGTATCTCCAAAAAGGGGATTTGATTTTTAAGAACCGAGTAAAGATTATGACCGTTAATTATAATACATCTGGAGAGCTCAGCGAGGGGGCAAGGTCAGTAACGTTAGTTATAGCATAGGCTAACGATAGCTCATGTGCACGATCTGCTGGACTATGTGTTATTGCTGTTGTACATCTGTGATTGTGATTATTAGAATAATATAATTGCAGTACCCTGTCGGTCGCGACAATAACATGTGTTTGGCTTGCTAACAGCAGCATAGCTTCAAGTGAATGTGCCATCAGAACATCATATTTATATTTGGTTACAATCTATAATAACTGAAGTATGTTCCACAACTTGTTTATACTATTGTTTCTCATTGGTGAGGTTCTGTTTTCCACTGTTGTCTCATGGTGAGGTTATGTTGCCTAACCTGTCTATACCTCTTGTGGTTTCTAGAAAGTTTGTGTTCTTCAATATTCCTCAAATCCAGTATAAAAATCCATGGGTCCAAGTTGTGATGTTTAAGAACATGACGCCATCGTCTTTCCTGAAATTCTACTTGGGTGAGTATGCTGTTATGATTGATCTTAATTAAACAATCGAGCAGGTTAGGCCCGGCTAATTATCTCCATTAATTCATGCAGATGACGGAGAGCAGGTTCTTGTTGATGTGGAAGGAAAGGACCATAATCTTATAACGCAACACGTGAAGAAAATTCTCTGCAAATCAGAGTAAGGAATATTAAATAATCAGTATATGCAATTTATTGGGTTTAAACAATGCATAATGTCTTAAACATGGTCGTGAAATGAAGATAAAATAAACAAACTGCAGAACTAAATGTATGTGTATTAATTGGTTATAAAGTTATTCTTATTTCATTAGTTAACACTTGAACACAAATTATTCTCTTGCTAATACAGACACAAGATAGTGACTGTCGCAGCGTCTGTCTCAGAAATAATTGTATTTGTATGTTTTCATATGTATTCATCTTTTCCTGTATATAGAGACGTCTTGCACGTTGAAGCCCTAGCCAAAATGCAAGAGTCCAACCCTGCCAACTTTGGTCCAAAGAAGTATTGTCTGAAGGAGTGTATCTGTGAGGTTGAGGGTCAAGTACCTTGTCCCGGCACCACACCACTGCCCAAAGAGTTAACTGGAAAGTACCGCACTCAGATGGCAGCCTCCCAGGAATAACTGTCCAGAAGATCTGACATTGTTTAAATTCTTTGACCTGTTGATTTTCTACCGTTATTTTGTGTTCGTTTCTTATGTTAAAATACTATTAGATTCCTTTTGTAAATAGTGACGCTGTGTGCATAACGATGGTTGCTTACTGTATCTATTTAAACCAGTCTACAAATTGCAATAAATACTTCATTAAAAAATCTGTACAGGCCTTTCAAACTATTTGCGGTGGAAGTGCATAGGTTACAAAATCAAATTGAGGAGGTCCATAGGCCATTTGATTTCTCAATATTACATTTTATTTGTGCTGAGATGGAGCTGTCAAAAATTATGGCCGAAGGTTAGGTTCTTAAAAAATAAATGTCTTGAATGCCAAGATAACATACACAAGTGCTTATCAAATACAACAAAGTTGGCAACAGACACAATCAATGGGTTACGTTTGATAAGGCAACATTACAAACATTTATTGTCAATATTTTTGTTTTAAAGTGTTTAACTGGGATTATTCACAACACGCAGTAGTGGATTGAGCATAACGGCAAGCTCAGTATGTAGTCGAACATTTGGACTGTGTGGTCAATTTTATGTAGTAGGATTAGCAGCATTAGGATAATACTTACTGGCTTTGTACTGATATAGAGTTGGTGTTACATCAAGGTTAATAATGAATTGGGTGAATAGAGATGGATTCAAAATTATTTAAATCAGCAGTCATTTGGTTTCATGTAACCACTGGTAAGCCAAGACAAACCTCAAATGTAACTACAGAAGGAAAATGTAATTATTGGACATTTAGAAGGGTGCCATGCTTTCAATTTTAGCACACCATTTGGCAAACTGCATCACTTCGGACCTTTGAAGTTATTCTATACCTTGTTAAAGTACCACAGAAGGTGTTCAAACATCATGACACACACTTCAGTACACCTCTGCAGCAATAATGGTGCAAAATTGTGTGATCACTATCTAAAACCAACCGAAAACATATCTGCGGCCTTGCAGAGATGCATATACATCTTAACAATCAACAAAACATGCATCAGATTTTTTAAACAATGCGTATTAGTATAGTGTTACTGTAACAAAAAAATCCAGAAATTCTATTGGTGTATCTTGCAAAGCGCATTGATTCTCTGTGCATTATGCCTTGTGCTTTAATTACGCAAAACGAAATAACGTAAATAGATTAGTAAGTAGTTAGTGTGTGCTAAAATATATTTCTCATGAAAAATGTGATGTTGAATAGTGTTAAGTCCGGGACTGCAGGCCAGCCCTCGGTTTGCAATTTGATCTCCAGAAACCTTTTAATTAAGGCTTTTTAAATCATCTCATATGAACTAAATACCTCAATTACTGTTTTATTGACTATAATTTGGTTTATTATGTTTCATAAATTACTAAAATAATGGATGTTACGTTTTTTGGCAGAAATTAGCAATACATTTCGTTATATTTTTTGAATCCGGTATTTAATAACTAATTTTAATGTACTTGTTTGTTTGAGTTGGCAATAACATACAATCAGGAACTTCACTAGGTTCATGGACTCATATCAGCTCAGTCAACTGCATTCATCTTTCTTGATTCTCATTGGTGGATTGAACATACGGCTGTAGTTGAGGCAATGGTTAACAGTCAACAAAACATCTACTCAGTCTTTAGTGCTTGCAAAAGGATTCACTTGGTACAACAGAGACATACTGCTTCATTCAAGAGTTCAGCTGACTGAAGCAGCTCTCACCGGGGTTATTAGATGTTTATTACACGGATGGACACCCTTCTGTAATGCTGATCACTGTGCAGGATCTGAGAGAATGGGGTCAGTGGGTTTTTTTCTGCTCCTGCAGGGTGTGCTGTAGCTCTCTCAGGTTGGCTGAAAGCAGTTCCACCTCGTCCAGACGGCCGTTTATCTTGGCGTCAAAGATGTAGGCCCTAATGTTGTCAATCTGTTGCAGAAGCAGTTCCTCCTCTATCATTTCAATGTCCGCCAGAGCACCTGCGTCTTCGTCACCCTCGAAGGGGTTGGTTGAAACCCCCGGGGACTCCCCAGTGGCCTCCATGAAAGGATTGCCCGTCTCACTACTGTCCTCTTCAAAAGGGTTACCAAGCGGTGTGGCAGCGTGTTCTTCCTCTGCACCGTTATCTTCTTCGTCATCAAAAGGGTTGTATTCCTTCTTCCCGTTGCTCACCTCTTTGTGTTCCTCCTGTATGTCCTCAAAGAAGGGATTGGACGGGTCCTCTTCCGTAGGAGTGGAGTCCTCCTCTTCAAAGGGGTTTAGAGAGGAGCTGTTTGGCCCTTCGCTGCTGGGAGGAGTAACGTGTCCTCCTAAGCTCCTCAACCTAGGAGGGGACTCTTCTTGGCCCGTGAGAGCAGGGAACGCTCTTAATGACAGTGGGCTCCTTTCAAATTTAGGGGTTAGTTCTCCACTCTTGTCCTCCTCTACATAACCACCCACTGGCTCGCCGAGGTCCAAAGAGCATTCCCAGATGGAAGAGGGCTGCCTGGAGTCCACCGCTGGAGCTCTCTGCTCCCACTCACTCCTTTCCCGGGCCTCGAGGCGTTGAAGCTCCCCCTGCTGCAGGTTCTCTTCCTGGGCCAGCTTCTGGGAGAGAGCGATGGCTAAGCTGGTCTGCTGTTGGTCGTATTCGTCCTGCAGCTGCCGCAGGTTCTCTTCGAGCATGGCCACCTCGTCCGTCCGCTGGGCCTCCCTTGCTTGCCGCAAGAACGATTGGATGTTGTCTATCTGCTGAAGCAGGGGGTCTTTGAGCTCACTGTGTGTTTTCTTGGAGTCAGAGGAGGGCAGCCAACCACCTGCCTTGGTCATGCGAGGAGGTTTGGGAACCTGGGGGATGACTCCATTGGTGCTGGCAACAGAACGGTTCTTCTCAGATTCCTGCCTCCTTCTCATGGACTCTTGAGCAGCCTGGCGGGTAGAAGAGACTGTGAAATATAAACATGAGCTGGAAACAGTTTGAGGAGGAATAGAAAGAGCACCTCCTCACCAATCTTTCCTGCTGTAGTTTCTTCTCTTGTTCCTGCTTCCTCTTCTCCTTCAGCGCCTCATACTTGTCTTTGGTTGGAAGAGACATCAGACCCAACAGCTTCTCCTAGTTGAAGCACAATGGCCAGAATTGGAAAGTATTGAAATGAGGGAAGTGGACGGTTAAGGAAGTATTGAATTAGTCCCTGAACCATATATTTCCTCTTTTATGTATTCTTACCTGGACGAAGAGTGTTGCGGTGTACCGGATCATTTTCTGTAGATGGAGGGACTTTGGATGGGGGGCCGGATCATCTTTCATTCCCAGTGTTAGAATTCTCTTACTGATAAGAAGAGAGCGAGAGTTCCATTTTATCCCTTCGTACATGTTACATTTAATTTGACTAGTCTTATCTTCAATTGTTATTCGTTTAGCAATACACTGACCTCAATGCATCGATTAACTCATAGTATTTCTGTACTTCCAGTCTCAGCCCACCAGCAGTGTCCAGGTTGTATGTGGTTTCCCCGGCACTATGAATGAATAGGGTCAAAAATAGAAAAAAAATTGAAAAATATTGCTTTGAATCAAAACCACTGATTTCTCTCTAGGTTATTTACGGTGTAATGGGACTTACTTCAGCGATTCGGCCACTTTGATGTACTCTGGAGCCTTTTCATCAACCTTGTCCATACACATTCTTAGCCTCTGAAAGAAACAACACAAGACACAAGACTGTGAATAGTAGGATAAATACACAATGAAGAGCATGAACATGGCGGCATATCACTGCCAAAAATCGAGAACAAAATGACGCGCACTCTTGTGTAGTATTTCTCTGCTAGCGAGAGCAATAATAGAGCCTGTGATATAAATCATTCGTTGAGCGCGCACATAAAGTGATGAAGCACCCATCTGACGCCCCCTTGCACACAAATGCTGTCTTCTTTTGGCACTAAGTGGGCGGAACCAGCCATGGGCATTGCATCCCTGAATGTGATTGGTAACATGTTGTTGGACAAGTCCCAACATCTCTTGAAGTGCTTGGACGATTTCTTGGGTAAAATCAAGCAAGCTCACATAAAACCAAGAGTCTGCTCAAGAGCTGACATCTCAGAACATGCTTTGGAAAACAATGAAGCATAGTCTTACACCTCAGACAGCCTGCAGTCATAAATAAAACATTACTATGCATGTCAATAAAAGCAGGATCATCAGGCACAGTGAACCATAGCCAGCCTTTAAGATTTGCAGTACTTGACTGTAAAGAATATCAAAAGACCAGAACGTTAAAAACAGACCAGAATGTTACAGCAATCGTCTAATGCAGTCTAATAAATGAGTGCTGTTGCTCTATTTGTATATCTGTATTTATATATAATAGTAAAAACATGCATTGTAATTGTTCCTCGCAATTTTTGCCAGTGATATGCCGCCATACATGAAGAGACTGAGGAAATTCTAAAGAAGAATTTCATGACAATATACAAAATACCTGATATTGACAATGGTAAATGGATAAATAGGCTTATCATAAAAAAATGAATTTGCTTTTTCAGTTTGGACCCTTGAGCGCACCTCATACAGTTTGACTATGTCAGGCATGTGGTCCCTCTCCTCCAGCTTCTGCTGTCTCTTCAGCAGTGTGTCCATGCAGTGGTGGCAGCAGCGGATCTTCTCGTCGTCCTTCTCCTCCAGCATGGAGGTGACGCTGCTCAGGCTGCTAAGGCTGCCCCTTCTGGAGCCCATCCCACTGGCCCCTCCCGCTGGTGTTGGGGAATGGGACTGACCCGGGCTGCCAGGGATGCAAAGGGACTCCCGCGTGCCACTGGTGAGCTTATCTGGCGAGAGGGAGGGAGCGAGCGAGCGAGCGAGAGAGAGAGAGAGAGAGAAGCCCTTACATAAGAAGAAAAAAAGGCTCTGTTGTTTGTAATGCACCACAGTGCGGTCCGTAATGAAGTCAAATAAATTGTATTCTTATAGCCCTTAATCACAGTTTCAGTCTCAAAGGGCTTCACAGGCCACATTTCATGGCAACTCTCTTGCCCTAGCCCTCCCAAGAACAAGCTAAAACTCTCTTAATTTTCAAGAAAGATACTATCCAAGGAAGAAACACAGAGTGATTGGTGCCATACTGGACAGACATAATTGTAGCATTCATATTTATACTCACAGGCCAGGGGCAGAGGAACAAAGTCCATGCATTTCCTGCACATGATGGAGCCACACAGACGGCAGTGGTGCCGCCTGTTTCTGATGTTGAACTTGTTCCCACAGTCAGGACAGAAGGGCACGTCTGAGTCGCTCACCCATGGCACCACCGACTTCTCTATGGCTGTGGAGGGACGATAGCTTTTAAAACATATTGTAAGATGAAATGGATATCATATATATAAATCTGATGGAAGTGAACAAACCTCTGATTTTAGCTACATCCGAGTTGGTCCTATCGAAAGATGTAAGCTGAAACAAACGTGCCACAAGTAAGACGACATTATTGCCTGGTTAGAATAATGGAAATCATAATTAAAATGAATATTGGTTAGCTATTTGCAACCACACCTTTTCTAGTCTGATGAGGAGCTTGTTGACTTCGATCACATAGTGGTCTATCCTGGCTGCTCTGTGTTTTTTGAAATAGTCCTGATGATTTCTGGTTGCACCTGCAAGGCAAAGTCTAAATAAATGATCTAGCAAGACCAGCAGTCTGATGTCAATCAACACCTATATAATTCTTCATTTTCACTTTTCAAAATGGATGTTTACTTTGCAACATACTAATTATGTAGTTATGGGTCAATATTAGTTATGTAAAAATCCGAAAATTGGTACATTAATATTTCAAAATGGATCAGAGATTTAAGCCTTACACTAGAAAAAAATAACATTAAATCCTTTTGTCCAGCGCATCTTTCCAACCTTACCCAGTTCCTGGGGCTCCCACATGTATGGATCCACTCCGCCGTAGTAGAATGACTCATAGCTTCCAGTGTCGGGTCGGTCATCTCCATCCCTATTCAGCAGTTTGTCTTTGGCTTTCTTAGCCTTTTGAACCAAACCTGCACACGCACACAGATGGTGATGATGCCGCTCAGAGATTGTCAGACCTCCTACTTAAACCATTATATCACTTTATGCATTGCAACAACAGCTATTCAATAATTATTCTGTTACCCACACATTCATTATAATTGCAGCCAGAGCAAGGGTCTCTTTTAAGTTGTTTCATTATCTGCTTTTGACTTATCGGATAAGCCTTACAAATGCCTTCCCCTTCCTCTGTTTTACCCAATTCTAATCTAGGCTACGTTCTACAGAAGAAACCTGAGGTGAGTTGACTATCTTACCAAATTCAGGATAAATTTCACTAGAACATAGATACAATTTTCACAGATATTACAGGCTGCACACTTACTCTTGAGTTGCCCCCTAACATGACGGTTGTCTCCGGAGTGCTCCTCCTCATAGTGGTCCTGGAGTTGGTAGAATGACTGCAGATCCTTATGGCACAGTGGGCAAATGAATCCCTCCTTCACTTCCCCTGTGCCTTCAAAGGGGGGTGGATAACTAGACGCCATGGGAGGAAGTGGCTGTGGTTGAAGCCCAGATAGACGCGATGCACAGTGGGATAGGTGTTTCCATTCATTCCACCCGCCACCGGGTGTTCACGCCAACACAGGACCGTTCCATTCCACCCAGGGAAAGCCTTGGTATTCAGGATGCGAGTGAAAGAAAAGTCCAAACCCAAATTAGCCTTTTTTCCCCCCCCAATAAATGTTACTAAAACACACAATACACATTGTTATGACTTTCACCCGGAACTGATGTTTGAAATCATTTGCGTTATTTAACCTCATAATTGTTTTATTTAATCTCTAACTACAGATGAGTGGAACCTCATTACCTTTGCCAGCAGTAGATGGTCTCTATAAATCAGCCGAATATGTATTGTCTGTACAATTTACGCAATGTTATTAGCAGATTCATTAGGTATCACCCTTACTATGGCCGAATGTATAATGAATACTGTATTGTTATATGTGATATACTAACTTGTACACGAAATTGCTTTTGCACATCGACCTATGGCAGGGTCCGCCCTCTGACTCAACCTTAGTGAGTCATTAACATCTTTTCAGCAAACGCATTGCCTAATACGGCCAATTACGATGCAATTTACAGAAACGTACATTTTCCGTGAAGCACAAATCATGCAGTTTTTCAAATCGTTGCAATGCTAACGACGTTTTGAACAACTTTCAAAAAACAAAAATGGATTTCGAACGTAGGTGAATCAAATCACGATTATTGTAGTGACAAAATTACAAATCATGAACCTCCCCCGTAGCTTTCGGATGATTTGCAACACATCGTTGGTCTCGTTGTGTAGAGTTGAGTGGTCTAAAGAGCACCGAGCAGCCAACTAGCCATGCTAGCTACTATACATTAGCTTAGGGCTAAACAATGGCAGGTTTTGTCTCCACACATCGCAAGACACGCTCTCCCTTGTGTTGTTCAATGGAATACCTGAATATATAATCTTCAGAAAAACCTTTGTACTCACACGTTTACAAAAGTTATTGTGTTGTTTTGACAATGTGGATATTGACAGCTCGCAGCTCCCAGCTGCAACCTATGGCTGCAACACAGCTGCCCAACCTAGTCATGTGACACCCTCCGTATAGCAGGGGGTGACGGACAAACAGAACAAAACGCCAAAAGTCATGGCTACGTTACCATGTGGTTGGTTATCTAAATTGCCTACTCTAGTCTTATCTTTCATGTGGTTGGTTATCTAAATTGCCTACTCTAGTCTTATCTTTCAGGTTTTTATATTAAACCGCAACAGGATGAATATGGTTCAAACTAATTGGATGATGGTTGTTATCAACAACCATCAGCGCACCCAATCTTTGATCCAGCAGTCCGCGTGCAGCCTTATTGTGGTGTGAATTGCTTTATAAGTGGAAGGATTTTAAATGAAAATTATTTAATAGGGAGTTAATAATCAGACTTCTACGAGACATACTTTCTATCATTGGATGATACATTCGTTATTGGATTTACTGCACACATTTCGATACATTTCTGACAAGCAACTGTCCCAGCATGGACACTTCTGGTGTCAGTGTAAATGTATTTAGTTAGTAGAACAAATGAATAGCTTCATGCACCCAGATGTGTTGCTTAATGACTGCAACTAAAATGTCCACGCCACAATTCTTTACTAATGCATTTTATTGTAACAACAACATTGTTGTGAAATGATTTAAGGCAGGATTTACAGTAACAGGCTGCAGTTAAACATGAGTCCATGCAATAATATTTTCGTAAAAAATAACTTTTTGTAGCCTATTCAGTTAGCGTCTATTCGACATTTCTATGGGTTTTATCTGATAGGAGCCTATACTAAAACTTTGTAACCTCACAGAGGTAACAACACAAAGCAAAAATATACTATTAGGCTAAATAGAAACGTATGAAATAAGAGTTGCCTGTGTCACAAATCTATCACAGTTGCCTTTTCATGAGACGTCAAATTAGGTTATAATTCGAGGTTCAGTGAACAACATGTGCACACTTCCTCAAAGTAAAGCAACAGCAAATATTTGAATCCAATGAAATACACTTTGGGCGCTATCATTCATCAGATAGCCTACCTGAAGGCAATCTATTTACTACTTTATGTTTCTAAATTGTAAAATACATAGCCTATGTGCCGTTTTTTTGGGAGGATAGAAAATTATGTAAATGAACAGGCTTCTACGCATTTGAAATAATTTGATTACGGTCAATTACTTTACACATTTATTTGTTTACTATACAGCACATTAGGCGCACCATAGCCTAAACCTTTGTTTTTATTATCACTTTTCTACCAAATCCGCCTCAGGGGGGACGAGTCTTTTACCCGGGTGTTGTCTCTTCTCCTCAACACGACTCTTGGTCACGTTGTCTAACAGGTCGAGCAACAGGCTGGTCTGGCTGCAGCCAGAGGAGGGATCCAACACATCACAGGGTCTGTTGAAGCCCGAATCCGGGCTCGAGTTTTCCCAAAAACGTTTTCCGGGATGTTGACGCTTGTCGAATTGTTGGAGGGCCGCGTCCTCGACGTCAACGCCGGGGTCACGCTTACCTGGATGCTGCCGTTTGCTGAAAAACGCGAGGAAGCGTTTTCCCGGGTGCTGTCGTTTTGAAAGGTCACTCAGGAGCATGGGGTGGTCAGAGATCTGTCCAAGTATCGCGCGTTTTCCCGGGTGCTGTCTTTTCTGGAACTCTATAAATGAGTCTAGGTCGTCGTCGCGTTTGCCCGGGTGCTGTCTCTTCTGAACAGCCTCGTAGGCTCCATCCCCGTCCTCCTCCTCCTCTCTTCGCCCTGGATGCTGCCGTTTCTCCAGGTCCTCGTTCAGTCTCTTGCCGGGATGTTGCCGCTTTGTGACACAGTCTGACTGAGAGGAAACCCCTTCTGGAAGATGATTAGAAAAATATTACCGTTTACTTGCTCTGTTAGATACATTAAAGGAAGAAATATTTGCCATCTATAAATTATATCTGCAAATTAAAGTATGTTTTCCGTATCCTGAGTAAATGAAGTGCATTAGATTCCAATCGAAGTTAGCAAAGTAAAAAGTTAAAGGTATATGATACAAACGATAACCAAAGGATAATCTCTTCAAATGTGTATTTTTTAAATTTAATTTTCGGAATTTTAAGATTGAAATAAATAAAGAAAACCAATTGTTTAGCCCACATTATAGTGGCATCCAGATACATGTTAATAAAACAATATTACACACAATAAATAACGCACACTGTATATAGGCTATATGTGAAGTTACTCTCTGCGAGATTGAATTCAATTAGGAATAGCAATAACTGAGCAGAGTTTGAAGTAGGCTACATTTACCATTTGTGTCTCCTTCCTCTTGTATCTTTTCCAAAATGGAGCGCAACAAAATTGTCTCTGCTCTCTGTAGAATAATGTCGTCTATGGTCTTGTGGTCCACCGTCCCATCGTCCGCTGGCATACCCTGTCCTCTGGAACCCGTTAAGTTACCCACCGTTAGAGAAGCCAAGATGAGAAGATACGTCGACTTCATGGCAAGTTGAGTTGTGCCTGCGGTGAGAAATTATATGAGATTGTATGTGGAAAAATAGGAAAGCCTATAATATAATGATGATAAAAATGGAAGATATGCTCAGATTACGTTTAAAATAAGATAGAGGTTTGACATGGCAAATGAAGTAAAATGGTATAAAGACTTGAAATGAAAGACTTACTTGGTGTCTTTAGATTCTCCTCTTGGTAGGCGACTTCAATGGTGATTATATTAATTTGCTATACGTAAACGTTTTCTTCCCCTTCTCACAGCGGTTGGTGACCCGTAAAGGCCAACTCCAGAGGTATGAGCAGATACTAACCACTCGCCATTTATACGCAGTGGTCGCTGTCGTCACACCAACCAACGCTTTGTATGTTCCATGGAGCGCGCGTCTCCATTGATGTCACCAAGTCGTGCGTAACGATAGATGGTGGATTTTGAACGAAGGACTGACAAATTCTTTTTTTAGATCCATAAATTAAAACAAGTTGACTCGGAAAAAGTAAATGATATTTTAAATCAGCAACAAAGAAAGAGTGTATTTAACGGCGTAATATACAATTTTAATAGTTGCAAGTTGAGCCAGTAATTCCACCACAAGACACTTATCATGTTTGTATCTCTAACCAACATGGTTATTGCAGATAGATAGATAAGAGAAACATACAGCTCAAAAAAATGGCCTAGTTTGA
>OMKX01015647.1:2256-16385 GCA_900302425.1 Brosme brosme
GCGCGTACCATGAAAAGGCTCAGTCCTTGCCACAGCGACCAGGGTTCGATTCCTACCCGTGGTCCTTTGCTGCATGTCCTCCCCTCTCTCTCCCATACCTTCCTGTTTATCTAACTATCATAAAAGCATTAAAAATGCAAAAATAAACAAATAAAAAACAATGTTGGGGGTAAGTATAGACTGTAGGCCCAAAGCTTAAAACAATCAGAAAATATAAACATTCATATTTTGAAGAATGCAATAACTTTGATAGATGAGATCACTGCGAGTCACGGTTTACATACACAAAATTAATTACAGACTCTGACTGACTTCACAATTGTTCAAAATGTCTGTATAACTTTGCATTCTCTTATGTTATTTGTGCTGTTGCCACAGGGTAAAGTCAAACCTTGTGTAGTTCTTGTTCAACACAAGTCATTGTTTCACTTGCATGCATTGTATTTGCATTGTATTTGCGTAATACAACTTGCGACAAACATTTAATCTGGTCTTAAACCGTGTAAACAGACCATGTTGATGCTTGGCACTACAATTATTTTGAAGAAAAATTGAATTAATGTAACAGTCAGGTTAAACGTTGAAGTTTGTTATTCATCCGAGAAATCAATGAGAATTGGTTACAAACACTAAGATGCAGGTGCTCCTTGTTTAGTCTTCAGCCTAATAAGGTATCCATATACAGGGAGCTCTCTTCTGCCCCAGAGGCCCAGGGTGTGATATATAGGATGCTTTTAGTAGCTAGACAAATGTGTGAGTCAGATGGAAAGATGGAAAAGCCCTCATCCCCCACAGACAATTGCATATAGTTTACTAGCGGACAGAGATCAACCGGGAAAAATGTATGAGTGTATAGAATTGAGAAGAGCAGGTCTGGTCTTGTAGAGTTGACAGGGGGAAAACAATGGAGAACACACCCAACGCTTATTGTTAATCTAACTCCGGCCTGGAGATAGCTACCCTTCACGACAGTGTTTTTCGTAGAACAGCCTCTGATGCCGACAAATACTGGTGTCAACTGGGGCTGTTTAGTGGCGTCATAATTCATAAGCTTGACATAAATTCAAGCTGCTTTATTTTGTCCTATCTCTCCTTCCTCTCTCTTTAATAAAGGAAAACATAAAGATCTTATGTTTCGTGGCTGTCCGATTCTAATGGATCCAGGTTTTTTTTCGACCATTAACCAAACAGTTTAAAGCAATACATTACAATAGCGTGATTGGTTGAAATACGACACAGTGTTCATAATAACATGAACACCGTGTCGTGATTGGTTGAAATACCTTGGATCTCGTTCTGGATTCTTGGATCCGGTTACTCAAAATATGGCTACCTAAAGTACAGACTGCAGGCTGGACCATTGTTTTGGTAAATTGTTCAAGCCACGCGTCTGTCTTGAGAATGTACTATGGGAATATATATATATTTTTTTGTCAGCTATATATTTATAGAACACTAAAAGCTGTTTTTTGGTGCTGAGGCTATCCAAGATCAAGCACTTTATTAAAGGAACCATCATCAACCCTGATGGAAAATTGGAAAAATTGGAAAATTGTCCATTGGAGCAGGTTTCCATCGAAACCTGTTGAATGAAATGTGAACTTGAAAGCTTACAAAGCTGCATCTTTAGTGCTTATTATAAACCATACACAACATTTTTGTCTTTTATTAATAAAACATTTTTTCGATGATCTCATAGCCAATTTTATTTCAGTAGCCCAGGCTACAGTCTGTTAGCTCATACATTAACCCCTCATGTTCTGGTTGGCTTTCCCTTTATGCATTATGTTGCATACAGTTTACAATGCCCTGGGATGAGAGCCCATTGTAATTTCAGCCTTGAATCTATTCTACCATCATGTGTTTGCACAGGCCAAGTGTTGTCTTAGCTTGGCCTAGTGGATAGATGCAGTCTGCGGGCATGATGCCAAAGACTTGGAATCCCTGTTGGTGCATCTTGAGGATAGGAGTTAAAAATAAAACTGTCCGTTCAGTGATTCTGTACCTAAAGCTTATAGCTGCCAATGTCTGTGCACAGACTAGAATCATGTAGGGATCACAGTGGAGTTCATGTATTTATTGCATGCAATTTCAGTGTCCTGAGAGTGATATGTGAATTATTTTATAATATATTAAACATTTGTTTTTAAGGAGAAACCTGATTGATTTGCAAATCATAACCAAACAAAAATGAAACAACATACACGCTTGAAAAACATGCAACCAAATTATTTTGCACAATGAATCTAAAGCTTATTGTAAGCTTAAAAGGCTCAATTGAACACCAAGATACTTTAAATGACCAATACTACGACTTTGCCCACCACTGCTGCCACCAACGGGTAGGTCACAGTCAGTCGACACAGTCACAGAAGGTCAAACACTCGAGTGTCCTGGAGTGGTCAAATCTGCAATTCTGTGGTCAAAGGGACATCCTGAGGTTAAGAACAGCAGTGCTTTCCTTTGTTTCACACTGGAAAACACAGCAGTCACCAAAGCAGATCGCTCACATAGATACTCAGAGTAAAGGGCTGTTTAATTGCCCACGATATATACCAGAATAATTTGTTTTAATGTTGTAATTGTGATTTGGAGTTAAATAGTAGGTAAACAAAGCTAATGAGCCTTGATTATAAACACATTCCGTTGACACATGCATATAGGATTACTCCACCCTGTCAGAAAGACAGGGATGATTCATGATGGTTATTAGTGACAATGTTGAACAGATGCTGCTTACTTCTGTTAGTATCAGCGTTTGAAGTCATCGCCATATCATGCAGATTCACTATATTGATCAACAGGCTAGTGTAGGCTGCAGCAAAGAAACCCCCACTGTTATTTGCGAGTTATTTATATGTTAAAGAAAACCTAACATTAAAGAACGTATGGATAAACAGTCTTTGGGGCTCTTTAAATATTAATGAATAACCAGTGCGGCCCAACAGAGATTCATTTGTTCCACTTTAGCATCAGTACAAAATAATTATTTTACGATTTTCTCCAACAATAAACCTATAGTTAGCTATGTACAAAAGATTACAGCAGATTGAGAAAAAAAAAACGAAAAAGGGTTGTTTTAAATGAATGGCCAAGTATTTATTTTTTTATTTTTTTACCCTAGAGACAACTGTTATTACTCTTGTGGCATCTCTGCATCCGCTGGTGCCACGGTGATGAAAGCGAGATGAGTACAGCTCTTACTCATGTCTCCCTGCTGATCACCTCCAGCTCAGTTTTGCAGCCACGGTGTCAGCTTTTGAAATCGAGCCGTAAATCTCGCACTAAAACGTGCACAATTTTGGCAATAAATTAACAGGTGCTTTTTGTCACATAATGTCCCATGCCGTTGTTACAAGCATGTATGATTAAGCAGAAATATGGGCCGGCTATCAATTTCAACCTTCCTGTTAACATTCAATCCCAACCCCGGCCCCTTTATTCATAGATAAATGTCATGGCTCTCAAATGGAACACTCTTGTGTAAGGAATTAGATAAAAAAAATTGGTGTTCACTGTTATATATGATGTTCCTAATATGTTTTCATGTTCATCATGGCAAATGTTTGATTACTCCGTGAGGTAACTTATATATTGTTTGGTGACCATGGCCAGCATGAGCCGAAGTATCAGGTGCAGCTGCATACACCAGGTGTATGCAGGTATTCTGTTGGATTCAAAACTGCTCACAAACTTAAGGGAGCTCAGGAATGGTGTGTGGCCTATCCCAAAGTATGTCTGCATTCACCTACAGTTGCACAAATGCGAGGTTCTTTTTAAGGGCCCACGGAAGGTGGTGAAAACAGCAGAGCACAGATCTCACGTGATACCTGAGACGAAGCACATATTGCACCTGTTTATGCTGTTGCCATGTTACCAGAATTATGGACTACAACACAACAATACTTCCTCCAGGACATCAGGACACAAAGGATATTTTAACGTGTTTTCTGTGTATATTGCTGATTGTGACCTCCTTTGCTACATTGATTACCATTTCCATGTCGCAAGAATTTACTGTGCAAATGACCACTCGTTAAACTCCCCAGTTGATCATAAAACTCTTCGACTTTTTAAGTGTTCTATTTAAATTGCATTACCCTTTAAATGCAATAGATGATCCCACTTTATAGTGTATTTATTCATGCAGCAAGAAACATTCCGTTGGTTCGTCTTTAATTGATGCGCAGTTCACCTACGTTCTGCCTGACTGAGGACAATCTTTATTCCTGATCAAAATGGAATTAATAGCACACAAGGGTTAGTGCACAAGGCTGTGACTCAGCAGAAAGCAAATGCTCAAAGACGGCGTTTGACAGCCTTCACCAAACGAACAGAGATGACAGAAGAATCCTAAGTTTGTAAAGAACCTGGGTACAAGTTACAGACGGATGTCAAAGTGTCTGTCTTTATAGTATATTCTGAGCATAGGCTCAGTGTACCTCAAGATACATTTGATACTCTCTCTTGTTAAATACTTCTGAATGCTTTGCTAAATGAGCCATCCAAGCAGCAAGAAATCATCGCCTAATTAAACATCCACCAGTGGATTATGGGCTGTCGAAGCCATGGTGTCCATTGTCTGGCGCAAAACATAAGGAGGTGGTTTGGAAGCAGCAAAACAAAAATGTAACGGAGTGATGCTGTGGAACACCACAACGTGTCCAGGGAATAGAACATCTACAAAGAAAATGTAAGGCAAATAAGTTAATTTTTGTGTCTTTTTTATTTTGGAAACAAATTAAACTAATTTATCAAAAAAAAAAGTGAAGAGGATTAACCAATTCCTAGTTATATTGAGGTATTTGTTTACTAGCTTGTCCATTATCAAGGAATATTCAGAGCCAATAAATAAAAGCATTTTGTATATATTTTCACATACATGTCATATCACACAGCACATAGCCCCTTTTTGGTACCCATCATTGAGTCACACATTGGCGAACATGTTTGATAGCGAAAGGTTAGGCTATTCAAAAGATAGCAGTAAAACCACCAAAACCAAACAATATTGCACGTATAAACACATTTACGAATCGACCGAATCAGCTTTAGACTTGAACCCCAACCTAGCCAGTGTGCTCGGTATATTGGGTTCTGTACTGTAAACCCAATAACAAAAAGAAGCAGCCTCACAGTACATTTTATTACACTTACAAATTACTGAATATATTCCACTGGCAATGTGTGCCCCAGCTCTTGGAGGCAAACTTGCTGTGGACTGCACTCACTTATTTCTATTAGGGCTTTTGAAACTCGGTCAGTGTTTCAAATGGGAGATTTGTTAGGCCTTTCCGCGACTCATCACCCGCAAATGCTTAATAATCCATGTTGTTTATCCAGAGAGTGCTGTTGGCACAGCTTCCCGCTGTGTTGCTAAAGGGAGTAGTAAGCCATAATGTGCTGATATGTTTGGCCGTCTTTCCACTGGTGTGAATTACTCAACAATGTTAATTTGCCATTGCAGACAAAGCTCGAGAGGCAGTACTAAGAACAACTGAACGATAGTAGTAGATTATGCTTACTTTGCATTCTATGTGGTACACTTTTTGAATCGTATTGGTGCTTTAGGCCAAACATGCAGAGACCACTCTTCTCATATTCTCCTCGTAGTGTGCCAGCTTGGAGCCAACAAGCAAACAGATTCACAACAACAATGTTGTTGATCACAAATTACTATATTCAACTTTTTTTTGTTCCAAAGGATAAACCATTATTTTTTGGAGCATTATTTATTATTTCTGGATGCTCTGTATTTTAGTTTAGCAGGATCATTCAGAAAGTTAACTTTTTGCATAAATGTAAAAAATACTCCTCCATAATTATTATTTTTTGTATTTCAACTTTCAAATGTAAATTAAGTGTTTCACTAGCATGCACACATATTCCAATTCATTTCCAAGCGCTTTATTCCAACACACTTTATTTACAAAGAGAATACATAGCAATACATAATAGAGACTGCAGGGGGATAAGGGGATTTCATAGGGAGGGGGGGCACTGAATTAGAAAGCTTTTTCCCCCAACTCACTGTGAATATGTTTGGAGTGTTTGGGTGAACAACATGTTGCCAGACATGGGCTTTAATCACTCAGTTCCCTCTGGTGCACTCAGAGTTTGTTAGCGGCCCACTTATTACTATAGAGTGACCATATTTTGGGGTTTGTCTAGGCCCCTGGAGCGCCCATGCTCCTAGAAACGAAGCTGCATGACACCACAGTGTTATAGGTGCGAAGGTCAGCTTGTTAAGCAACGTAATTGGATTGTTTTAGCTCTCTTGGGTTGTAGATGCAGTGTTTCCCCTCGAATTTTTTTCAGGCCTGGTGGTACGCACCGGAAAAACCCTTAGCGGGCGAGGCGCGCGGGATGGCATATTGGCGTTATTATATTTGCGTTCGAATGTTTGTTCACTTGGTATATCAAGACTCAAAACAAAGTGATCACAAGTAGAGGATGACTTAAATAAAGAACATCTATTGCACCAAAATAAATATGAACTTTGCAAAACATAGCACATCATGAACACAGTAGAGCTGTCAATCTTCCTCTATAAACCCATTCGAATTTCATTCCTTATTATTTGTAATATTCAAATTATATTCTAATTCATAATGCTCGATTTAGCCTCCGTTTGGCGAAAAGGCGGCATCGATTTTATTCGCACCAAGGGAGATTTTTTAACGCTCTCGCCAGCGAATACATCCGTTTAACCAATCACATTCGATGTCTTTAGTAGTCACCATGGCCACTGTACAAGTTGTAGGACATGGCGGAAGTAACAGCCTATTTACGTTTCTCAACACAGTGTTCTTACTGCATCCATAGTGGTAAACTACAATCATAGGCCTATAATTATCGCTATCTGTTATCATTCATCTCGATAGCAGTCGGCGCTACAAGCGAATGTTATATTGCACATCGGTACTTGAATATAGGTTGCTTTTGATAACATGAAGGTGTGCAGTTGTATCACAACAGTTTCGTTTTGGATACCAACTTTCTATGAAAAGGGTGATAGCCTATTTTAGTTATTAAACAGGGAAACTAATGTCTCCATAACAAACCCACTTATCATAATCCCTCTCATCCGCGAACAGCCATTCGCTACACTATTTAACACTTGGATTAAAAAGTAAAACTCCATTATAATTGAATCCTCTAAATACATAGGATATTTTGGTGAAAGGACGGAGCATAAGCTCATCTTCAATAGGCTATATAGGTTGAGTATTACATCCGTCTTTTCACCGGCGCGATTATTATAGGAATATGCCGCATATTTGCATCGCGGGTGATGTAAATATTTTTCAATGTGCTTGTGGACTTTATTGTTCATCAGGCGTGACATGAAACAGTATGACGCGCTAGAGCTTTTTCTGTCGCGCTAGAGCTTCACAGTAATTTAAAGGGACTCTGTTAGCAATTGCACTCACATCAAGTCAAGATAACGCTGTTATTTTTATTGCATTGCGTTTTTTAATTACTATAATTATAAATATTTATTGCATTTAATTTTATTGTTTTTAAAAAAAAAATTGGCCTGGCAGGGGTGCTCGTTGTAATTGTACTGGCCTGGCGGGCCTGTACAATTATAGGGCAAACACTGAGATGATCCTACCACTGGCTTACACCGCATCGGCCAGAGACACACTTTCCCTTGGAGTCTAATTTTGCTATTGATTCATCTGTCATTTGGATTCCGAGTGGAGACAACCTCAGACATGCAGTCCAGCCCACACACTGTTGTGAACATTCTCATATCTTGATCTGGCAGTGTCTAGACTTAATCTCAGCTCATGCTGCCTCTCTCGAATGGGCACTCTTCCCATTTGTTATTATAGTTGTAGCCAACAATATCATACAAATGGGGCCTTTTGCATTCTTTTTTTAATTAAGATATAATCGAGTTAAGATTAATTAATTAAGATTTTTCCAACAGGTAGGACCTGTTCTATTTTGTATCCAAGTCCTTAGTCACCATTATCGAATTACTAGTAGTGCCTAGTAGTCACATGTATTACACACACACAAATGATATTGATTTAATTGAAAAGTAATATATATTAATTCACACTGACAATCTCTGTGGGTGAGGACTTCAAACATATAAATGAAGGCCCATACATGATCTATCATATGTGTGTATAAATATATATCTGGCAGAGAGACATGTTCCAGAAATTTCAGCACGAGCACATCATGCAGAGGCAGTGATGTTAAAGTGGCGTACACCAAAGGCAATTAACCACGCCTTGTTAACAGGAGACACGCCATCATCTTTACAGGTAGTTATTTTATGTTCCTTGTTTTCAAATTTTACCTCCCTATTGGCTAAAGAACTATGTGCAACCATGAGTTCCTCCTCATAACAGTTTGTTAAAAATGAGTCAAATGGTGGCGAACTACCATGATCTTGTCCCATGCTTTTGTCCAGCGTTCTACCGTTTGGAGTTGAAGCATGAAGACATGCATTCTTCTGATCGGTTGGAAGGCAGAATATTTTGCTGGCCCGCCATCGCTGTATTATGTGTCTTTGTTGCAGCACAATGGAGCCATCGCAGCTGTAAACTGCTTGCCGTGTACTTTTGGTCTCACTGTGTAAGTGTGCTGATGTGTCTCTTGAAAAGGATACATTTCAGGGTGAAATAAACGGGAACATTACAAGATGTCAAATACAGGGGAGAGATCAAGGCTTGAACAATTTGAGTACAAATGAAAACCAACACACAAATGTACAATTCAAGCGGTATGTTAAAAGTTAAATTGTTAGGAATGATTGTTCTTTGTTCTCCTTCTCCTTCTCCTTTTTTTGACACACACAAACCAACCAAGCTTTTCTCATCAGACAAAAAAAGGCATCTGAATTCTAGAGCCTTTATAGAGATTTGTTCATTCTCACAGCCAACACTTGACCATTTGAATAGCTTACAAAAGTACTGCAATGTAATTTGTGAGGAATTACAAATGTTAAGTGATTGATGTGATGTTAAACCAACATTATATTATTTCCTTATTTACTGTATAAAATATGGTATACATAGTATAGGAAAACAAAGGTATGCTCTGGTGTGAAAGCAGTTCACTCATCCAGGTAATGAGGATTGTCTGGCTCAGGAGAGAGCAATATCAAAACAACTAGGACTCTCCCTTGTAGCAATAGTATAGTCCTAGTAAACAGCGCAGCACTGTGATTGTATGGAAAGAAAACGTTGTAAAAAAACGTATTGGCTCATTCATAGCTGATAAAACCATTAAAATGAAATAGGCCTCCAAGCCAGTGAATTATTTAGGGGGACACTTATGAACACTTTAACATTTCTCCCAGGGATGTTGAGAGAAAACAAACTGTCAGTGAAACAGTTTTCGGCTTCTTCACCCATATATGTGTCAGCCCTAAAAAAAAGTTATGTTTCACGCAACGATGCCTCTGAAGTCGTCCAACGTCCAACGTCACACTCAATACCACAGTGGAGATGAGAGAGAAATGTGTGTTTTTAAGCTGTAAGGCATAAAATCACTTTGAAGAAAAAGATAAAAGCACCCAATGAAGGATAGGGCTTTATATTTGGGTGCCGAGCATAGACACGAACTACTGTATAATTATACCATGGCATTCTTAACCAGATACATTTCAAGATTCTAAAATAGGCCTACAAATTATTACATTACTCTGTTCGTGCACTGAAAATCAAATACCTCTCCAAATGAAGATATCACGAGTTTAACTTAACTCTCACTTATAAATGGATAACATGTGTACCTTTTTGTTTATTGAGATTTCTCACAAGTAAGACCAAATAACATCTCCGTAATGGGGCTGCCGCAGCACACTAGCTAATGTAGATGTCTTGTCTCATTCCAAAGCTCCCTCAACTGATATGCTTTTGTGACCATCTTCCCGCCTCACCTAATGGGCGCCGTTCCTAATTAGCATTCCCGTTGCCCTAGCGATAAGGACTTTTAAATGAGCAGCCTGCGCTATCACATTAATGACACTATTTAGTACAGCTACTGAGAAGTTTGATGCAGGAGTCTATGGCATTTTCCTCCGCTGCATTTTTTTGTTTGCCCGATGCTTTTTAGAGCTAAATGCTAGGCACATATAATTTGCACCATCGCCTCAATCATCACACAAGCAGGTTGCCCACAGTCTTCTTTGCTGTCAGTGTAGACCATGACAGACCCTGACATTAGGCTTTTCTATTTAATTATCTTGGAGTAGATAGGTGAGGTGTTAATGCATTTAAGTTTTTCCTAAAACAAGTTTCCATTTGTTGTTCAAAATGATTGAGGTTGATTGTTGATGATTTGCTGTGGTCACATATTGTATGTGGGTGTTGACATCTTCTCCAGTAAAGACATCCGATAGGCCTACCGATCACATGTTAATGAAATGTGTTGATGGTGTCATATACAGAGGTGGTTAGGAGATTGGTTGTGTATATTGAAAGACACCTGAAAGAATGTTAAGCTCCAGGTAATATACATAAAGTCGTTAATTGATTCATGAGGTTATTATTAAGCGTCTTACTACCTGCATACTTAAAATTAAAGACCATATGTAAGGGTTCTGAACCGACTAGGCATGTCAATTATATTGTAGTCCGCAAGAGTGGTTTAAACCTGATGTTAGGAGAGGAGAAAGCAGGGTACTCCGCGGAGGTGACAAAGCATTAAAAAGTATTAAATTAAACAATGTCAATTTAAGGCCTTAAAAGGCATTCAAAAGTTTTAAATATAATTTGCATAGGTCGGGAGAGGAAAAGATATATACATCAACCCAGTAAATGTCAAACGTTTGTGAAGTATATATTTGTTTGCCTCCTAGAGCATGAACGAGTTGTGTTGACCACTATACTGGAGCAATAGATTAATGTGCGTGCAGGATACTTTTGTTGTCAGACAAGCAACACTGCTCAGGTAAACTGACAGTTAGCTTGATCATGAAACCTGATTGACTGTACCTTTAGGTTACCAACTACCATACTAAATAATGATCCACGTAACAAAATGCCTTGCAATAGTTTAATCAAACAATGAAACATAAACGTATTGAAACAAAATAGATTCCGGAGTTAGGAATGCTAAACGCTGAAATCATGTATGCACTGCAAATCCATTCAATGAGTGCCTTTACAAAAGTTAAGGAACACCAGACTCTTCTATAGCAAACAGTATTGGTCAATTCCCTGCTCTTGCTTTGTGTTGCTACTTTGCGGTGCGTTACGATTTGTTCATTGTTCTTATTTAAAGCATTGCCTTTTTTTCAAATAGATTTTGCTTTTAGTGTTGAATTGGAACATAGCTAAAAGACAGCTCAGAGTTAGCGCTAGTGAATAGCTCTGTTTGCGAGGTGTATTGGTGAAGTGCCCCTCTACAAACTGCAAGCTATCCGTAATCTCAACTACCATAAACAAACTTTCATAAACAAACTTTAGAGAAGGCGTAGGAGGGGAATTGATGACCTTCGTTGTACTTAAATAGTTTTCCTGAAAAATCCTTTCACGATTAATTACGAAACAATGACCAAAAAAACATAACCACCAATGTAATAAATAACAATAAAATGATCCTATGCTCCCACCATGGCGATGGTCATTGAGATGTGATATGAAGCCCTAGATTTAGTGTATGAATTAACTTCCATAATAAATGTTTCCATTTGAGTGCATTTGGTCAAAACAATAACGTGCAAAAGCATTCCAGGTTGAGGACTCGCCGTGAAATCGCTATCGAATAGTATTCTAAGTGTTATAAAAAAGGTATTAAAAAGTCTTAAATTGAACTGGCCGGTACACTGAGGAAGTGTCAGCTCATAGGTTCAGCTTCTCACAGAATAAAGGTTGGCCCGTTCTCCAAGAATTGCAGCCAATTTAGTCCCAAGTTAGTCCGCATATCAGTTGATTGACAAGTAGCTAATCATTTATCACACTTGAGTATACCGTGTGCCGAAAGGAACCTAATGATCTCATCAGAAGTAAACCACTCATTTGATTGCCCTGGGGCATTAGCAGTCATTTCCATGGCGAAAACAGGACATTTTCTAGCCGATACGTAAGGTACACAGACACACATAAAAGCATCCCATTAGCTTCAACAAGGTTTCCAGGCATTAGGGGCTGCTGTTTTGTAAGCTTGCACTCAGCTGATATCAGGGAACAGTTCCCGGCATCGTGTAGACAGAGTGATATACACGACTGTTGCTGAGCTGTTCTGTGTCTACTGGAGGATTAAGTTGGCCTATTTCTCTCTCTCTAATTCTCTCTCTCTCTCGCTCTCTGTCTAGGTTATATGGAAATATATAGATATAGGGACCATTATTCAGTCCATCTTATCTTGGGACGAGAGGGGAGGGAGAGAAGAGCAGTTCTTAATCATCCTTAAAAAAAGGAACTGATTTCTTACATGTAATGTGCAGAAATGAAAAGGCGCAATATGAGGCCACCTGTTGATGTTCTGACTGATCTGCTGTGCTCTGAAACCTTATGTGAGCGTTAACACCTCGCAAGTTGTTTACTCCTCCTCATCCAGTAAATACATCTGATGCAGATAACATGTTCATGAAATGTGTAAATGGGGTCATACACAGAGCTGGTTAGGAAATGGGTTTAGTGATGTTTTCATCACGTCTTTGATGAACCTGCTGTGAATCATTGTCAGGCACAAAGTAGGCCGTGCATCCATAAATTACAGAGTAAACAAGCTTTGGAAGAAAACTCAAATGTGATAGTAATGTTGCCTTGAAGTCAACAGCATTTCGTATTTGGGATCCCTGTGGAAATCTATTAAAAAACATGTTGAATGCCGTTCAAAATGCCACTGACCTATCAAAAAAGCCATGGGACTTAACATATCTGCTCACAATACCATTCAAGCAGGATTTTGTAAAACATTTATCCTATTATGTGTGTGAATGATTATAAATATATAGTGTAGATGTGAATCTTGATGTGCTCCTATACTATACGGAAACCTTTGCTGTAGTTTTGTAAAGGTTCTGATTATACAATACATTTTCATATTTTGGACACGGTAAAGACAGCGAAAAACCTGTCCAGAAGATTTTCAAAAAACCCAAATTGGCTTACTTGCTTTCGCATGGCTTGAAATTCAAAGGACCTTCTTCATCCATCCATTCTGTTGCATAATGTTCATAATGTGCCTTTTTCTCCGATGGCACTCCATCTGTGGCTGTGAAAAGACCTCAATCTGTTCGATTCTGCCCATTGTGCGCCTGTTTCCTGATCACATCTGCCAAACGGGCCTCGTCAGCTGCCACTTGGACATGTGCAATTACTTACAACCCGGGGGTCGATTACATGAAAGGATGAATGGCGGAATGAATAGACGGATGGATGAAGTGGCATGGCCATATGCAAGTAGGAGAGCTGAGCAAAGGGAATACCAATTAGTGTTAATGAATGGGGCATGACAATGAAATGATCTGACCAAAATTGAAACTTGCGCAAGCATTCAACTTGCCGGTTACAGTTTTCCCCCACCGTATGTAATGGATGAGTCAATGACATAAAATAAAAAAGGATTCAAGATAAAAACAACACTTTTACCATGGGCATGGATGACCTAAATAGGCAGCCAAATGGGTATTTTTGATAGATTGTCGAGAAGTGCGAGAAGCCCGCGCTCCGTACTTTTGTCTGGATAAACATTACTTTCCCCCTCAATGCATACACCCAAACCTTCAAAGATTTATATAGGCCAAGGCACACATATTAACTGTCTCACAGGGCTGTGTCATCCATCATAATCTAATGCCAAGGACATCACACATTCACTGACAACTGGTACCCTACAAACAAACTTGAATTGATTGACAAGTGTCTGGGGGTAGTTGTGGTATAATAAATTGAATCATCTGTAGTATGTGTTGTTTTGTTTAAAGCCAAAGAAAACCAATTCCAGATTTGATGTGATTGTAAAATATGAATATGGGGCAACTGTTTGTCAAACATTTGACTTCTTATGATAGGTTCAGATATGAGAGATGCAGATATGCGCCCTCCAAGTCACGGTAGAAAATGATAGTCTATGGAAATCACATGAATTAATTAATGTGAACTGCAAAATTATCTTTCAGTGATGTGTTACGTCCTCCTCTCTTGTCTTGT
>OMKX01015756.1:12715-45520 GCA_900302425.1 Brosme brosme
CCGAGACATTGCCAGAGTCAATACTGCACAGTGTAGTACTGTGCAGAACCAGTAGTGTGAAATGTAACATTGTGAACAGACTTCTGGGGCGTAGTATACACCATGCTTGTCCTGTTGCTATCGGCGACTCGCATGGGCAGCTCCGACAGCCTGCTGCTCTGAGCCCGGCTCATCCTGACTCTGTAAAACAGGAGATAAGGAAGGGGCTAATGCTTAAGCTACGTGGAGGCAGAGTTTTGGAGGTGTGCAACGCAGATTCAAGAATCAACTCTCCAGACAAGTCAATTTCCCTGATATCCTTGTTTAATGATTTTCTCAAAATTACACATAATACAAAATAAAATAAAAACAGACCTGTTGGCATGTACGCTATATAACAACAATTTGGTTTGGTACTAGGAATCAAATGGGCAGAATAAAGTTTCAGCTTGACCTCACATGAGCTGCACTCACTACCCATGCTCCATCATGAGTCATACTGAACATTTTTAGAAGTGTTTTATATTGTCCTTATCAGTGCAATTAGGATTTTTGCCAAAATAGATTAAAAACAATGAGTCTTCTAAAATCTCTCACTGTAAGAAAATGCTGACTGTAGACTGTCAGTCTGGACAATGGATCCAATGATACTTATTATATAACAAATAATAACACAGTAGAAGTCACCTGAGGTCTCTTTGATGCTGACATAATTGAAAAGTTAGGCCATTTGAGTTTGAGCAAGACCAATCGGTAATGCAGAGTTTGGGATTTCAAGGCCATTTTTTTCCATGTGAACAAACAAGGCTTGTGTATGAATTGTTGTGAAAACATTTGATTTAAAATTGCTATTTCAGTGAAAACAAAGTAATTGTGCTTAGACTTTTACAGGAATAGTCGTTGTTGACAAATGAGCTTCAAGTTTTTACCATTGTGTGAATAGTTCCAGTTTTAGTTTGTAAACAATTGTGGAAAAACGAGGATGTCCACTCACCCACCTCCCACTGTACTAGTACCACTACACACATTCCACTAGGTGGCGGTACTGACCTGTATATAGCTACAAACCACCATGTTTGTTTTTTTTTTAGCAACAAAAGAGGGCGAATGCCCAACATTAACAAGTTAAAAGGGTAAAAACGAATGCCAGATAATGTATTTAGTTCATGTAGTTGTAGTAACGTTAGTAGTTTCTGCAGCCCACTGCCTGCCACGGCGTAACGTTAATTTAAGCTTAATGTCAATACTGGGTGTGTCTCTTGATTATGGCCAATCGTAAGTCAAAATAACTATTCGGATGAATAGTTACGGATGAATGACTATAGATATTGTAAAAACATCCAATATTTAAATTAAGTGTATTTAATACGCCCACGACAAATGCTGTACTTAATTCAGCGAACTAAGATAACGTTAGATCAGCGGGTTGGCGAAGATAATGTTACTCACATTAACGTTTCGCGGTAGAATAAAGATAAGCCAGGCCGTAAACCTTACCATATTGTTTTCAAACGCTAGTAAACTACTAACAGACGCAAGTAAGTTAGGTATAAAGATGCTAACACATACCGTTCCATTGTGTGTATCGTCCTCTTCTGGGGGACTTAAACTCAAATTAACCCGCCCAAACCGACGTATTCGAACCACTTCCTACCATTGACTACGGAAAGCCGCTTGGACAGAAAGGCGTCTCTGTTGACAAAGCGAAAACCAAATAAGGAGCGACGTTATTGCAACTACATTGAAGAACGATCTATAGACTATATAAATGATGCAAACACAGCTGTGAATGCTAGACCCAGTTGCCACCTGTCGTACAGGTCGAACGACATACGCTGATTTTCTTTAATATAATATATGCAGGAAGGAATGTTCCGTCAAGTGGAAGCCTATGTAAAAATATAGATTTGTTTAGAAGATATCTCCAATATCTTGGGCAGCCTGGTGATGTTGATATCCAATCTTTTTTTTAACCAATAAAATGCAACGTAACTAAAACGAATTTAAATAACTAGAGCAATGACCCTAGTTTTGTTATAGCCATAGCATATTCACTTTGATACTTCCAATTGGAATATGGTCAGTTCGTCAGCAAGGCAGTAGTAATGCGTTGCGGTCATCCTGGTCCGTGTAAAATCCACGATTAAATCTATTAGCTGACTGACAGTTTCATGGATACATCTTAATTAACGGCAAACAAATACTTGGTAAGGACTTCCCTAACCCCCCGTCACTCCAGTCATTGTCGGTCGGTAACATAAGATGTACGTTGTTTCTTGTTTTTAAAAACAGAGAACATCACATGTAACACTTTCAGCAGACAAGTGACAAAGAGAAGTAGAAAATTTATTGCAGTATTTGTTCCACCAAAAGGGGGTAAGGATCCCCTTCCTCTTATTACTAGAGTGACCTAAAACAACAAAATCTACATTTACAAAATATCCTCCTGCAATAGGCCACATATACTGCATGCGTAGTTCGAAATAGAATAAATTATATCCAGAGGAATCTGCCATTATACAGCATGGACAAATAAAAATGAACAAAAATAAAATCCGTATTTGTTTTCTTTTTCAAAGATCTAAAAGCTAAAAGGAAAAAAAACATCAGGGTGCTAGTATTATAATAAACTCCAAAAACACTTTAATAAGAACATCAAAAAGACTAATTTCCAACATTCACTTAGGTTTTATTCTTTTTTTACAGCTTTTTTGTCTTCAGAGATATAAACATTTTAACTTTTTTGTCGTGTTAAACTATGATACAGTGGGAGTAGAAATGAGCGACTAGAATCTGCTGCACAACAGCGAAGGAGCTCCCACAACAATGTTGACGAAACATTTCCCTACCCCTCGGGTCTCTTCTTCGGCAAGACATTTCAAGGGATAACGTGGGCAAATTATTCCATTTAATGCCTCCTGGATACTATCCTCTGCGCTCGAACACAAAACAGAACACGAGCAGTCTCTCTATTATAAGTCTTTGTTTTTTTTGTTTCGTTTTTTGCAAGAATAATGCATGTAAAAGTATGTAGTGTCAAATATTCTTGCACTCCTGTGGTTTTTTTTTTACAAAAAAAATGAGGGAGGGAGGATGGGGAGGAATCCAGTGAAGTTTGGCTGTGTTCTCGGAAGGGGAGGAGCGTGGAGGTGGAGCAGGACGAGGTGAGAGGAGGAGAAGGACGTGGTGTCTTGGTAGATAAAGTAGAAATGGGGGCAAGAAAAAAAACCAAAAAAAGGAAAACTGGGGCCATTAGCTTGCGCCTCCCTCTCGCGCTGCGTACAGCGAGCGTAAAGTCTGCACTACCTTGTTGCTCAGTTTGTGGTTGCTGGTCATGGGAATCTTCTTGTAGATGATATCAGACTCCTTAATAGTGTCCACCCAAGGCACCAGTTTGCGACCGTCCCGTTTCTTGGCCTCTCCCCAGGGACCTGAGTAGGAGCCGGCCATCCAGTGGATGCTGTATCCGTTGGAGGTCTTCTGGATGACTCTGGCTATCTGCGGCCGGTCCTTGTATTTGGGGCAGCACAGAGCGATGACATCCATGGAGTCCACGTTCTCGTTCATGCGGCCCGGGTCAGAGGAGTCACCTGATCGCTTGGACCTTCGAGAAGACTGAAAAACAAACAAAGGCATTAGCATTTAAATCCCACTACCTTACTTTCAACATTTGCAAAAAAAAATGCATCGTTGCCGCTCATTTTTCAGTTTCAGTGTATACTAGTAGTATCGTTATGATAAGTATGCTTGAATGCTTGAATCTTTAGCATAATTTAGTCATTTAGCAGACGCTTTTATCCAAAGCGACGTTCAGTGTTTTTTTGATACATTAGAGAGCCGGCAGTGTGAGGCATCTTGCTAAAGTGTGTGTGCATGCGTGTGTGTGTGCGCGTGCGTGCGTGTGGGTGTTCCCGTCGTACCCCAGGGGTTCTCTCGTCTCCCTCGCTGTCGTCGTCGTCGGTCTCGGGGCCCGCCTGGTTCCGTGGGCTGGGGCCCGTTATAGGGCCGGAGCTTCCCAGCAGGGCGTTTATGGCTTTGTTTCGGATGTTAGCGCTGGCCGAGGCTTCTCCCTCCTCGTCCTCCTCGTCGGGATCCAGGTGTTCCATCAGAACCTTGAACTGAGGAACCATGGAGGAAGGGTGTCAAGTACACATATCATACCCAATTAAATACCAAATTGGTTCTTTTATTATTGACTAGCAGTATCATATTGGTAAACATGTTGGTGTCGTGGGGTTGAAAACAGCAAGTGTGTCTCTAAGGAAGTCGACAGACGCGTTGGTAAAACCCTTCTACTTACGTCTAGGTACTGCTTGACTATCCGTTTCTTGATGTCGTTGGTGAGCGTGGCGTGGGCGATGTTGTTTGAGATGAAGTCGAGGGTCTGTCGCGGGTTAAAGTGAACCGTACTTTTTCTGTTCACCGCCTTTTCGTAAATCTTGGCGGACTCCGTTGGCGAGTACTTCTGAATTTTACTGTTGGATAAAAAAATAGAATTCATAGTTATTTATACCCATTTTCACTTAATAATTGAACCTGCGCCAGCCATGAAACACTTAATTATAAAAAGGAACCCTGATTTGTACGAAACACAAATGAACCCTGATTTGAACATGATCAGGAGGGGCCTTACCTATCAGAAAATCCGTATTGGTTCTTGAGGTGCTGTTTGAGCACCAGCAGTAGCAGGATTCCCTGCACGGCGTTGGCAAAGTCCATCAGCGCTGTGGGATTCTCCGGCAGCCGCCTCAACACCTTCTCCGCGTCCTCGATGTCCAAATCCTCCAGGTCCGACTCCGAGCTCTCAGACTCCGCGACGGGTTTTCTGGACTTCTTGGGCCGCCGTACCACCTCCTCCTCGTCCTCGCTGTGGCTGCTCCGGTCCTCGTCGCTCCGGGGAGAGTCGCAGTTCATCTTCTCCTCCTCCTCGCCGTCCGACACGCTCTTCAACTCCTTCTTCACCTTCTTCTCCTTCTTCTCCTTCCGTCCAGGCTCCCTTAGCAGAAACTGTGGCACAAGAAAACATCCAACTCTAATCTGAATACTGTTTTTCCTTAAAGGTTCACTTACAGGCAGGCTTTGCAAACATCTGTATCCAGAACCCTTGAGTCGTACCTCTTTGAAGGTCTGCAAAAGGTTGCTTCCAGACACGGACAGAGTGATGTCTATGTGGTGCATGATGAAGAGGGGCTCCTCCTGGCTCTGGTAGGGGAAACAGGCCAGGTTGTCGGCGATAAACAGAAGCATGTTGACGTCCATCTTCTGCAGGTGGGAAAAGGGAAGAGAATGTGAAGTTTACACATACTACGTAATCTTACCGAAATGTTGGTTAAAGAGAGTGACGATGAGCAAGGTAGGGTAGACAGAACGGGATGGCGGAAGCGATTGACGTAAACACAGTATCCGCAAGAGGACACCGCAACGCAGAAGAGGTTAGAGACCAGAGCGGGGGAACTCACGGCACTGTCGTCGAAGAGGTTGAGGAGGGAGATGAGGAAGGCGCGGCGGTGTTGGCGGTTGCTCCGGACCATGCTGAAGAGATGGGCGCAGAGCGCAGAGTTGGTCTCGTCCTGCCGCCAGCCCCTGATGAGGGCCCGGCGCGACGAGACGATGGCCTGCTGCACCTGGTACGACATCTTCATCCCCGCTACCGCCTTCATCTGAGCACCACATGACATAACACTTGTTCACAGGAGCATTTTGAAAAGAAGCACATTTTTGGTCTTTTTTACTTCGAACACTTTCCATTTTGTCATATTTGAGAGATTAATGCTACATAGATACACTCAATGAGCAAAGGAGAAGCCCGACTTACATGGATGAACCCTGTGTACTTTTTATCGATCTCCACCAGTTGCTGGTCGGCTTTGTTCCTCATACTGGGCTCTGGGTCTGTTCCCATGGCAATGAGGTATGGAACACACTGCAAACAACAACAAAATCATACATGTCAAACAAATGTGTAATGCATTTAAGGACGGATTATGGTTTAAATACAAACATAAACTGTCCTCAGTGAGACAATCCACGCCATATATATATAGAATTTTTTAGTAACCTGTGTTTACATTTTTAATTGCATCCCATTATGAAATACTTCGCTAACACTTATTACTGACACAAGCAAGCATTCTACTGCAGGTTGCATGTATTGTATGTATTACTTTGTGAAGGTGCAAACCTGCTCACCTGCACAGGATGAATGAGGCCCTGGTTGAGTGTAAGAGCGATGACGTTGAGTGCGAAGTGCCGTACACTGGACTGGGTGTGGAAGAAGGCCTCTAGCACCTGCTTCAGGTAGAGCTGCATGATGGAGCTGCTCATACCTGATGAGATGTCCCCCATCTCCTTCAGGTCCTCCTGCTTCGACAGCTTCTTCCCTGCACACACACACACACACAAGATGGTTTCAATGGATGCTTTTAACAAAGCAACGTCCTCTGCATTTTAGAAGAATGTCATTCAGGAACAGGTAGGGGACTGCTCAAGGATGCCTGCAGCTGACTGGACAGTGGGGTTCAAAACAAGAACCATTCTGCTGGGAGTCAAACATCCAAACTGCTCGACTATCCTGCCACACAGCCTACAGAGGAAAGCTCAAGGCTGGTAAGAGTGAAACCTGAACAGGATCTACCAAAGGTTCTTTATGTTCCTTGCATAGATGACACCATATTTACATCCTATATAAAACCCAGGAATGGGATGCTAGTTAGCAAGAGCTCTTCTTTTAGAGATCGGCAAGAGGGAGCTTGACATACATTCCCGGTCAGCCTCCTGCATCCGTGAGTCCTCTTCCTGAAGGTAGGTCTGCAGGTTCTTCAGGATCTGGATCTTGAGGTTGATGGAGGAGCCGCTGTCGGCCAAAATGCCGTTGTACAAGTTCTTCACGTCGGGCACAAACATCTGGCTGGGGTGCATGATCACAAGGAAGCCTGGGGAATGGAGGGAAAGCATAGCAACGTTAGAATTGGTGGGCAAATATAAAAAGCAGCTGTCAATTACAATGAGCTATCCCCAACAATATGACAACACCCTATGGAGGGCTGGAACGATAATTGATGAGATTTAAGGAAAAATAAAACAGAATATAAACTGTCTAGTGCCCTGTTAAACATTTTACAGTGTTAGATTAATAGTGGGCACAGTTGTCCAAAACCTATATACATGATATCACAAAGTGGACCTACCTAAACCAATGATGGCTTTGGTCTTGACCTCCTCATCCTCATGCTTGGTGAAGTACAGCAGAAGCTCAAGCACCTTCTCCTTGATCACCACCTGGAAGTGACACCCACATGGTATTAAGAAACACATTCATGCTACGGTCCCTTATAATAGTACCATAGTGTTGGTACGGCAATGAAAAGTGTAACCGATATGCACGTGTGCTCACCTTGTTGGGGCCCTTGAACTCCTCCAGGTCAAAGTCAAAGTGTCGACCCAGGGCGCCCACGGTGAAGAGCGAGCGCAGGAGGAAGGGCTTGTTGGCGGCCAGCGTGGTGGTGTTGGGGTCCTCCTGGTGCTGGACCTTCAACTTGTTCAGCGCACCTGCGGGGGAAACACAAGCACTTTCACTTTCATACCGCTTTCCTTCCTAGGGGTTTAAGTCCCGGGACGTCCCGTGCTAGTCTGTTGGGGGGGAGGGGCAACTCACCATAAAACCTGTTGAAGCAAGCCCAGACATACTTGTAGTTGTGTGTGACTTTGTTGACCACCGCTCCAAGGCAGCTGACACAGTGTTGCACCACCTGACGGGGGAGATGTGCCGATCATTATACAGATATATTCCTTAACAGACAAAGAGAAAGTAACATGCCGGCTGGAGTAGCAAACGACAGTGTTAGCCAGTGCTCGCCACCTACCGTCATGCCATATTTGATGATGAGCTTCATGAGGTCTTCTTCTATGGTGACCAAGAAGGTCTCACTGGGGTGCTCCATCAGAGGCACCACCAGCTCCAAGATCTTCGCCACGTTACAAATGACCATAAAGTCATTGGCAGTCTGTGGGGGTGGGTGGGGGGAAATGTCAGCATTACATGACAAACAGATCTCTGAGCTTTGGCTGGGCACTTGAAAATACAACAACATAATATAGTTAAACATCTCCGAGGGATGACATACACAACCACGGGCGAGACACATTCATGAGTATGGGGGCTTACGTTGCACTTGGTGGTCAGGTAGGGTTGCATGGTCATGGCATGCTTGACCATGAGCTGGGCCCTGATCTTGCTGAACAGGTACAGGGTGGTGATGCAAGCCACCTGCCGTGTCGAGTTCACCCCCTTGCTCTCTACAGGGGCATGCACAGCACCTTAAATCAGATAACAAACCTCCGTAGCGTTAGTGCGTTGCTAGACAACACATTGACAGTTATAACACAGCATTCATTATTCTTTATTGGCAGACATAGGAACACACCTGCAAGGGACTCCTCGTATTTGAGGATGTGCTCCACCAGATTGTCCACCAGCTGAACACAAGCCTTTTTGGCAGGTTTGTAAGAGGCGTCCTCTTCAGTTTTGAACAACTGAAGCGAGGGCAGAAATTGAGTTTAAAATACATAATTCTTGATGCTGCCCATGATGAATTCCACATAAGGTGATTATGGAATAAAACATAGTCAACACTTACGTTTTGAAGCAGTTGCTCAAACCAGTCGTAGCCTGTGTCTTTGCATGCGTCCACCTGATGAACACATCACACGCACACACACACATAACAGTAAGACATACTGTGTAAATATCTCACATTAGGGTATCAGACTACTCGTACAGATGATGCCGAAACGACTGAATGAAATGAATAAAATAAAATGAATAAAAGGTGAAGCTAGGACTCACCACATCGGTGATGTTGAGGATTTTCCTGGTCATGGCTTCCTTATCGTGGGCTGGGGTGGGTGTAAACCACAGCTTCTGGAATGTCTCGTTTACCAGTTTCTGTTGAAAAAAAAAAAGTTTCACGAAAAGGCACAATATTAGCATAGGCACAATATTAGCATTAACATTAGCGATATTCACTCAATGTGAACAAAGCCTTTTTCAACGTTAGCATGTTGATGGAACACATATTGCGAAGAAAAACAATGGGGGCTGGTTGTTCCATGTTAAAAGATACATGCCGCACTCAACATGTCCACAGCGGGTGGAAACAAAAGTATTCAGGGAGGACTCCTACCTTGATACCCTCCTCGTCGTTGACCCTGCGGATCATCCGTACACACATCTCAGTAACCTTGTTGAACGTGGGCTGCTCCAGACAAATGTCCCTCAGAATCTTGATCACCCGCTTCCTGACGCTGATACCAGTGTCCTGAAAGAAAAAAATGCAAAAATAATGTAAAAAATGAACAACTGCCACCTGCTAATGGCAGATAGATTTGACCATTTGGCAGGTAAAACAATTCACTACATATTGAAATAATTGTAAGGCGGATAGATTTTTCCACTGGTAGTTAAAAAGAACGAAAGAAAGAAATTTTTTGACCTGCCTACCCTTCAAAAAACAAAATCTGAAAAACAAATATAACTACAACCCTCTTTGTTTACAAAGCGGCAGCACAAAGTGCAATGGCTGTGGTCTACCAATAGATGGCAGTGAAAGACAAGTTTACCAAGCAGGGAGTGAACTTATGAACTCCTGTTTCCATGACAACAGCCACAACAATTTCTATTCACACTCAAAGGAGGCTGTGGAGCACAAAGAGGAGAAGCCGCTGTGCATCGGGTGGCACTTCTGATTAAAACGTATACACGCCATAGCCAGCCCTATAGAAATGGGAGACTTTCACAGCCTGTGTAGGTATTCCATAGCCAATAGATTAGAAAACAAAACACCACACTGTCCCCTACCCCTCCCCCCACCCAAAAAAAGTGTTTTACAAAAAAAACGAATCTACCACTCACAATACAATTTTGAAAAGCCCCAAAAGAATCCGTTTGTTTGGGTGCTTTGACCGAATTCCTCGCTGCAAGGTCGTTCAGAGGACATGTTTACTCTTTGCACCATGTGTGTGTGACGGGACTGCATGTGGGTGCGTGCACATGGGCCAATTACCAGTATCCTCTCTATGAGCATGTCGTAGTACTGCTCGGTGAGCTGGGGCCTGCTGAGCACGAAGCGACCCAGCAGCTCCACCGCGGCCTCCCGCACGCTGGTCGAGTTGTCCATCAGACGGCCATGGACGCCTCTCTGCATGTCCAACTACACAGGGGAGGAGAGAGAGACCACGTGAAGGACACGCGACACAAGGATCCGTATTTAAATACCTTTAGTGGCTTGAATAATTATCGTTATGTTCATTGCTCGAGACTATTTAACCCGAGAAGCAAATCGGCAACCTCTGTTTACCCGACAAAATCCTCTAGCGCCAGAGCCACTGCCAACAAGGCAAGAATAAGATAAGAAAGCAGGATAATTCTAATAATAACACAGCTCACTGTACAGCACAGAAACCTAGCGGGAGACTGACAGAGGGCACAGGAGGAGACTAGATTATCTGTCGCGCACGTACCCGGGACAGTATACTGGGGTCCACGGCCACCACCTCAGAGAGACACTTCATGGCTTTAGTCCTTACAGCGATGGCACTCTCCCCGAGGACCCGCAAGATCTGGAGCACCAGAACAACAGGCGATCGTGTCAACAGTGTGCAGTCACTCAGAAAGGATTTATGACAATGTGGGTGTGTTGAAGGTCTTGGGACGTTTAGGGGGCCCAGTGTTGGTCCTTACCTGTGTTAAATAAATATCAAAGCTCTGGGAAAACGGCCTCATAGAGGCCAAATAACGCACGATCAGACAGGAGTCCTCATAGTCCACAGTGTCAGAGTTCATTCTGTGGAAAACAAGGCGGCAACAAAAGGGGAGAAACTATTAGGAACCGCACATGGAAGACGATGAAACGACATCACGCACGGGACCAGCACTATAATCCGACGAGACGCTAATGTGTTGAGACAGATCGCCAATACAGCATGCGGTCACGTTACAACGAGCGCCTGTTCGGGTCCGTACTTGAGTGTGGCGAACTGCGCCGGCGAGGTCTTGATTATGTTGCGGAGGAACTTCTTGCGCTTCTCCGCACGCTGCATGATCTCTCCGGTGGTCTCCACCTCCTTGGCGTGGTGCTTGTCGTCGGACGAGTCCTCGTCCTTCGGGTTCTGGTTCCGCATGGACTTCTCCGCCTCCGTGGTGGTGTCCCGGAACCACTGCGCGATGTAGAACTTTCGGGCAAACTGGGTAGTGAGTAAAAGAAAGAGGCAGTTGTTAGGAGTTTGTAGTGGATTCGTAAATATTCACTTCAAGTAATTATATTGGCCACTACAAGCCCATCTGCATTCGAAACATGTATTGTGCCTCTGGGGACCAGGGAGCGTGTAAAAGTGCCTTTTTAAGGCAATATTAAACATCATTAAGCAGCGCCATAGTATTGTAAGGAACCACACTTACAACCAAGGACGCATCGGTTTCTGCATTTTCCTCCAAGTAGTCCAGTAATGCCTTCTGCAGCTGCTGGGTCTCATCATTACCTGGCGCCTAGAGACACAGAGGGAGGGAGAGGGAGACAGTCCATTAGCTGTTGGAGAGGAGCAGCAGATTGGCCATCTTAGTACTCGGTAAGATATGCAAGGATTGAGGAAAATGCAGTTAAATTGCAACAGAGAAAAATCGAAATAAATAAAGATTATTCAAACTAAATGTGCTGTTGAATAGAATGATAAACAAGCAGTTCAAATATATGTATGTATGTGTATATATATATATATATCTTTTTTGCATATATCTATACGAAATATACATAGCCATTATATATTTCTTGACCGCTTTGAAGCCAACTGATTTACATTAGAAACGCATGTTGCAATAAAATCTTTCACAGGGGTACTTATTGTTTCTAACCCATTACTCCGACTCATTTAGGAAAGCCCTATATTTACCTCTTGCAAGATGCGGTTGATCGACCTCTGGTCCATTTTGCTGGTGACGGCATCCTTCCTGAGACGAGCAGCCACAGTCCCCAGGTAGTCTAGAGAGGCCACCCTCAGAGCCATCTCAGTCTGCTTGTTACTGAACTGGTGCACCTGAAACCATTAGAGAGCAGAGCCACACATCAACACCTGGAGTCACTCAATTACTAACCTAAGGCTGCATACATCATAGAATGGGCCCCAGCTCCTAATGAAGCATGTTGGCAAAGACTCCCGGAGAGGTTGGATTTATTATTTTTTTTACTTTGAATTAACCTTTTACAAAAGACACCTGTGTCTTTTCAATTAATCACAGCGAAGAACAGATTTCAGGACTTCATCAAGACCAATTGGACGTTAACAGCTGCACAGAGTGCTAAGTTGGAACACCCCAGCAGGGCTCCATGTCCAGTAATAAAGTGAAAGCTTTGGGGCTGCCAGACGCACCAGTAGCCTGCCAAGAAGGCTGAGCAGCAGCTCTGCAGCGGGCCACTCCGGCTTGTTGACCGTGGACAGCAGGTCCTGGACAAAGTTCTCAAACAAGGGCCGGTAGTCCTCTTCACCCTGCTTACTGCCACACCTGGAGAGATAGGGGGACCACAACATGGTTAGAGATCAGTGATGGAGTGGGGTAATGTCGAGGAGGTAGACACTATACATCACGAGTAAAAAAAGACATGCATAAGCAAATATAAAGTGGACTTCGTAAATCATCAATAAAAGCAATGACTGTGCAAAAATGTTAAGGCACCGCTGGTTGCAAGTCAAAAGCAGTAACGCAACGTAAATCACTGCAAACAGACCTACCCCTGTGTGCACCTTTTGTGGTGACTTGAGTAATTAAAATAACTGTCTTAAACGGAGGAAGATTTTTGTCCACTTAAAAAACAAATGGTTCAAAACAAACATTGTAATGCCTATGGCAAGAAAGTCCTTGTCTTCCCCCCTTGAGGGTTTATAGCTAGAGGGCGTCGTCAGATGTGGCCTGTGACACCCTTTTAGACTGTAACCGCGACTGGCCTATACAAATAATATTGACTTGAGTTCTCGCCTCGGGCTTGTGTGTGACTTACTTTTTAAGGAAGACCGACAGGAAGTTCTGTGCTGTCCTCATGGCGCACTCATAGGAGTTGGTAATCAGCAAATCCTGGTCCATCTGCACACAAACACAGCCAGAGGCTTCATGTTATGAACCCCCTTCAAAACGGGCTGCCTGCGTCAATAGCATCCGTAAGTGTGTCGGCAAAGGGCCTGTGTACTCCTACCTTGCTGTCGTACTCGTCCAGGGCATCCTTGTCGTTGGGCAGGTGGACCACACACTGGATGAGCTGCAGCACCAGGGCAGTCACCATCTGGATGAACAGAGGCTCTCCATCCTTGTCCGAGCTGTTAAGTCTGGAGAGAGACACATACACACACGGCGGTTTAAATGTAGTCAGTGATTTATTGTGGCTTAGAGAAAAAGAGCAACGGAGCGAGAGAGAGAGATTTGTCTAAAGGTGGTATACAAGAAATAGTATAAGAAAATGGGTCATTTTAACTCCAACACCGTACCGGAAATTCCTCAGGGATCGTTTGCTTGTAGGCAGCCGGGCCAAAGAGGTGAAGATCTCTTCCAAGATAAGCTGCCGATGCTTCTCGTAGCGCGAAAACACCTGCAGACAACGAGCAGGGGATGAATACCAGATACAGGCGAAGGGAGACGATCGTCCCCTGGGGGAGGGGGCCGGCCTTTAAGATTAACAAGAGTCAATGAGGAGAAGGTTGCTTACCGCCGTGACTAGCTTGATGGCGCACAGTTGCAGCTCGCTCACGTTCTCCACGAAGAACGGAGTGATCCCCATGGACGAAACCTGAAAGAGTGAGTGCATATGGCACGTGAACATTATTATTTATGCTTTAACCCGATATGTTGAAGCAGGTAAGTGTTTTGATTCTTACCTGGAGGATAGTGGTGTCTGTAAGGAGTTGGATCTCCAGCAGCTCCGATAGGTTGCTCACAATGTCACAGACCTTGTTGTACAGCATGATGATCACTCGCTGCTTGTGTGTGGAGCATTTGGCCCGTTTGGCCCTCGAGCTCAACAACCCTCCTGTAATAACAAGGAATGTCATTTGGTAACATTCAATGATTACTTTAGTTTGTTCCCCCCAAGTCATCTCAAAATGGAAAGAAATGGCTTTATAGTTCTGGCTGCCAAGCTGAATCAGTCGATCTTTATTAAAACAACACATGTTCCTAAAAAAAGTTGAAACCAGTTGTGTATGTATCCAAAGTACTTTCAAACAGACAGGAGGGCGTGTCTTACCTCCATGGGGGTCCACCCTGTACACCGGGTCGTACTGAGGATAAAGAGTGTTCTGCAGGTGAAACTTGGTGTACTGGAGCACGCGCTCGATGACGTCCTCGATGTACACCGCCTTGGGCATGTGCACGGAGGTCATGATGTGGAGGGCGGTGAGACAGGCGTCTGCTGACTTGGTGACTCTCTCCATGATGAGGTCTCGCCACAGCCGCTCCTCGTCTTCGCCGTCGTGGTCCTGCAATGAACCCCTCACATAATTACCGTCTCACAGCCTTTCGCAGAGGTCTGTCCCAGAGAGCAACGGTAACCATTATCGAGTCAAATACACAGGGGACAGCGCCCCCTCTGGTCAAACACTGTTATTCAAAAATGTTTCAGATTGGCTCAAATTAGTGCCATGGAACATTTGGTTACCACCCCATTGCGGCTTGGTGCCAGTTTACACTTAGGACATGTTTAATTTCGATTGCGTACCATGACGAATTGTTTAACCGGTTAGTTTACACAATCCATTGCCCTAGCTCATTCTACCGAATTCAAAACGCATTTGCATTGATTCCTTGTAAAAATATTCACAAGGATTTAGCATTTATAAAAAATAAAAACATGTTAAAACACTTTATAGATTTCGAAAGTTGGAACAAGAGAAGGAGCTTACATGGTTCATCAGGGTGGTGAGCTTGGAGCCATCCTGAATGTTCTTCTCTAGGATGTTGAGCAGCTTCACCAGTTTATCAGAGGGGATCTGGATAAACAACAGACAGACAAAGCCGTTAGTCAAACAGTTAGCAGTTAGCTGGTACATTTACCGTCCATTAGAACAAAGCTCTGGCTTCTATCGCCCAAAATCAAACCAAAAAAAGAAAGTTTGTTTATGATTATTGATTTTATGGATATTGAGTAGAGGAGTACCCTGCTGGAGATGCCCATAGCCTTGATCTTGGCTGACTCACTGCCCAGCTCGTTCAGCTGGTGTTTACCCAGCAACATCTCCTGGGGAATCTCATCATCATCTGCCCAAATGACATCGAGAAGAGCACGCTTTTCAGATTTATCCCAAAGGATGTAGATTCTTTTAATTACAGTAAGTAAAGGAAAATCGTACGAAAAGAGACCACGGATCAAAAAAGCGTGTAGTGTTTGTGACATATCTACAGGACATCTTTACCTATATTCGTGAAGTCTGCATCCTCCAAGTTCTCCATGATGTTGTCGATGCTGTTCAGGAACCTCTTGAACGTTGACGAGTCCATCAGCTCCTCGTGGGTCAGCTTAGGCTCGTATGCTTTCCTCTTCTTCTGCTTCTCCTTTATCTTCATCTTTCGCGCAACTGAAGATTACAGCGCACGTTAATCGTTTTTATCCAATTCCAGGCACGTCAACTGAATAGCCAGAGTGTAAGGCGCAAACCTCAACAAAGAAGTAGTCAAGTTTTATGCATCAATCATTAATAATACTTTATACAAAATAAAAAAGAAACGGGTACAATACTCCCCATGTTAACTGCACATCCAGTGTTGCTATCTCCAATACTAACTTGAACTAATCATTAACGTTCGAGATTAAGATAGGCCTCGTAAATTTGCGTCGCTGACAGATGAACCAAACAGAAATGACTGAACAGGCCCTGTATGCCGCACGCGGACCCCACCTTCACTTATGCTGGGCGGTGGAGATTCATCCTCGGAGGAGTCCCTGTAGCGACTCCCCGAGCCCCGCCTGCCGTCGCGGTGGCCCCCGCTGCTCCGCCGGTGCTCCCCTGACCCCCGCCGCTCCCGCTCTTCCTGCTCATACGGTTTGTCCACGCGTTCCCCTTTGTCCCGCCGCTGGCGCTTCCTCGCTGCTGTGGGGACCACGGGGTGAAGTGTTATGGGCAATGAAACCACAGTGTGATTTGTAGTTCGTTTGACTCATCCACGGCGTGCCAGTGCTTACATTCTCCGTTGGCGTCGTTGTTGTCGTCGTCCGAGTCGACCTCGGCGTACTTTGGGCGTTCGTTGACGGTGCTTCGCTTCCTCTTGTTCATCTTCACGCGTTCGCACAGCGGCATGGTTGACTCGATCTCGGCCAGCAGCTCTGGAGGCAGCTCCTTCAGCACAGTGGGGTCCATGCTGGCACCTGACGGAGCGAACCAACAGGGTTTAATGCGTCTCCGTGCTCATGGTCAAGCCATTCAGAAATAAGATATACTTTATTATTCCCAGTCGGGGAATTAGGGAGTCACAGCAGAAAGTGCAGGCCAATAAGAGAAGTAAAAAAATATATATATAAAAAAATATATATAAATCTTTTTATACATTGCTAAAAATAAAACATGAAATAGTAGACTAAATGGACGGTTGAGGTAGGCATTATTGACTGAATAAAGTAATAAAAAAGAATAAACTGCATCACACTTACTTTTCCCAGACTTGCTTGAAGAGTGCCTGTTCTTTCCAGACTTGCTGTGACGGATCATCCTCTGGACCTGGTCGATGGAGAGCTTTTTCAGCACCACCACAGGCTTTGGCCTCTTCGCAAAGTCCTCCACCAGGCCCAGTCTCTCCAGCTTCACCTTGGGCTGCGTCCAGCCGTGCGGCTCTACCGCACACGTGGACACGTTGCCGTCTTTGTCCCGTTTCACCTGAAAGGGGGCGGGGTAAGATCAAAAAACATTCTTGGCGATATAATTAAGGGTTCGTATGGCTAAAGTATGTAATTTTAATTGAGCAGGGCAAATTAAAAGGCAAAATAACAAAAAAACGGAACCGATGAGCAAATCAATTCTACAGCAGTAGGCGATTTAACGTTGTCTCAAATCCAATTATGGGGTTAGTGTCCAACGGATTTTGGTTATAGTGAGCACTAATTATATGAAAATATTATACCCAAATAGCACGAAACCCAGTACCAAAAAATTACAATTAACAATAATTGTATTTTATACAAGATACTCCTTATGAGTCGGCCAAAATACATTTACCAAATGAAGGAAGTAAACCGTTTCTTAAATAACATCCCAGGGATAACCAAAAGGCTTAGAGATGATGATGACATAAAATGAAAACTGAAGAGAGCGAACAGTGGTGTGATCGTGTTTGTAAAATTGCAGGCAGTTTAATGGTCGGCATTCGGTTTTGGATCGGCTCAGATCACCTTAGGGATCTGGAAGTTCTTCAGCGAGCCACTCTGCCCTCCCAGCAGGTGAACGGGGAAGGAGTCTGGAATCTTGGAACTAGAGGAAGACGATTTGGACCCTTCTTGACGGCCGCTGCTCCGACCAGGCTCTCCGGCGGAACTGGACCGGAACCCGGATCTATCACCACGGTCACTTCGTTCGGCGCGATCACTACGGTCAGCGCGATCACTGCGGTCGCCGCGATCAGCGCGGTGGCGTGCCTCAGGTGACCGCCTGTCGCGGGTTTCTCCGCCCGCCTCGTTTCGATGCCTTCTATCCCGCTCCGACTCTCGATCCCTGTCTCGCTCTCTGTCCCGGCCATGTTCCCCACGGTTCGATGACTTTGTCGACTCGCTGCGTCTGTCCGAGTTGGGCTTTCCATCGTGGCGGTGCTTTGACGACTCCCTGCCTTCTCGCCTGCCTTCGTGCTTGTCCACCCGGTTCTTGATCACCTCTGGTCTCCCGTCCGGCTTCAACCGCAAGACCGTGTCAGAACCTTCCGCTGCGGCCGGACCGCTAGCTGGTTCCTCAGGCCAACGCTGGGCCTCGAGGGCTGGAATAGGTGCAGCGAGACACGGGTCTAGTTGGCCATCAGCTCTGCCTGCCTGCTGGAGGTCGATGCTCACCATAAGGGGAGGGCGGCTTGCTCCGTTCCCAGCAGCAGTAGCTTCTTGCGGGGTCAGTTTGCCAGCGTTGCCGCCTCCTGCCGAGCCACTGCCTGGGGCTCCTGTGGGGCCCCCAGGGCCCCCTGCACCAGGCACCAGGGGGAAAGAGTCCTGCTTTCTCTTCTTCAACGGCTTGTCTGGAGAGAGAGAACAAATAGTGACTTCAAAGTTGAGGAAAGCCCCTAAACTTTGGCACTTGCATCTGAAGAAATTACTAACAAAATGATGGGTGATTTCCAGAATAAACAACGAGAAACTGAAATGCATTGAGTTTGGATCAGGAAAAAACATTTGTTTGTGGCAAAAAATAAAAAAGTTGTTTTATGTTTTGTTCACCTTTGTCTTGCACCTCCTTGGAACATTTCTCGCTGGCAGCCTCCCTCTCTATCCTCTCGATCTCAGCCAACGCATCCAACTCTGCCTCGTCATAAGGGGAAGAAGGTGGCTGAAGGCCGCTGGAGCCTCCGGTCTGCTGTTGGCGTGCTCCTAGGTTTTGTTGAAGCACAGGCACCTGCTGGAAGCCCAGCTCGGCCTCCATGTTTTCAGAGTTCTGGTCCATGCCTGGCATAGCCTCACCTTAATGAGAAAATTTCGTATTTTTTAATGTGGCATAAAGCAGTATTCATTCTTTTCTGACCACTAGAGGGCCAAAGGAAAACAAGGAAAACCTACAAAAGAAGAACTACAGCTTTTCGCAAGTACGAAAATGTGGCACAATGAATTTTTGGGTCACTAGTGATTTCATAAGAGGATATGTGTAAGTAACTTTTTAATTAGTGAAGTATACATAAATGAAAGAAACTTATGCAATCAAGAGCAAGTTTCCCTGGATTGTGTTTCTCTACAGGCAAGAGTGAGCTAAAGTATTCCAAAAGCTGGTTGGCATTTAGAGTTTGGCTTGATACCAATTTGCCTATACACTGGTGCATAAGCTAGTTGTTCCATCACCTCATACAAAAGCAGTTGTGGAACTTGTGCTAAAATTCGTAAGGAAAGGCATCATTCAACTGTGATAATAGTGGAACCCCAAGAAAAGCCGGCACTAATCAAATGTTGAATCAAATCATTGAACGGAAGCAGGAAATTATACAACGTAGCTATCACTTACTCGGAGGGTCCGACTCGTTGGACTTGACCCTGGACAGTTTGAGCGTGAGCTTGGTGGAGTCCTTGTTCGGAGAACTGACTATGTCATACATATCCTTCTCCTCTTTGACAGCGGGGCCCTTTTTCCTCTGCTGGGTCTGCTGCTTCTGGTCTGGCCCTCCCTCCCTCGGAGAAACTGCGTAAGGAGGGGGCGACTGCAAGATCAAGGGAGGCCGGGAACCAGCTGAATAGCAGTGAAGAGGAAAGACCCGAGAGAGGAAGGTTTGTTTTATAAATATGAAAAGTGAAAGGGAAATTTGGAATGGCATTCTGACACGCAGTGAAATAGGAAGACAGAAATCGGCATCTAAAATGTAGCGATAACCTTGAGACAAACTTGCACCCCCAAATAAAAAATAAAAAAAGATGAGTTGTGTGTGTGCGCCCTAGCGTAAGTTTCCTTACGTTTGGGTGTCCCCTCGCTTCCCGCTGGAGAGCAGGCAGGTTGGGGAGATCTCAGGGGGAAGGCATTTCTCATGGATGGGTCACCCTCCTGGACACAAACCAACAAGATCACACAAGAGGTAAGCAAATGGATTGCATAGTTCCTTCGCCAAGCACTGCCGAGTTTAGAACATGCTTTATGACAAACAAATGCCAAGTTTGAATTAAAACACTTTCCATTTTTTCCACTTCCAAATGTTGTACTTAATATTTAATGATTTTAAGCATTTATTTACCTCATTCCCCAGTCGTTGCACAATGTTCAGGTAGTCGTCAGTGCCATGCCGGTCGGGGTGGTGGTTAGTAGCGTTTGCCATCTGACCTGAAACTTTTCCCTCATGCAGGTTCCTTATGCCCCCAGAAACCATGGGGCTAGCCACAGATACTGTCACAGAAAATAATTTAACGTTAGTTAAAAAGGATGCCGGTGCAAGACAGCAAAGAGTTGTCCTATCTGTCAGGAGTTAATGAGCTTAAAGACTGAGCTTAAAGCCTTCAAGCCCTTAACCAAAATATATTGACATACAGAATTTCCATTCAGTGCATTGATATAAATTTTCTTTTGCCTTTTATATATGCATGATATGTAAACCAAAAAACCTATATTTAGACCGTCCTGATAGGGCAAAACTGTATATATGGGCCTCACCTTGCTGTATCTGTTGGTGCTGGTTGTAGCTGGGGGGCTGTTGGTGAGGGTACTGCTGCATGTAGCCAGTGGCAGGGCTCTGAGGAGTGTAGGGGCTGGGCACGGGGCTGTTCTGACCCATGTACCTGCTACTGGGACCAGTCTGGGGTGACACGAAGCGGCTGCAAACCAAGGGGGAAAAAAGTTACGATTAACTAGTTTAGGTCATTTAACATGAAAGAAGAATTGGATTATGCAGAAGTAGTTATAAAAAAAGTGATTTAAAAGCATGTTATTTCATCTTGACTCACCTTGATGGGTTGGGAGAAATGGCTGCCTGCTGAAAGTTTCCGGACTGTGCTGGACTATGCATGGAATTCTGGGTGATTTTGTACTGCGGTACCATTTGCTGCTGCTGCATGACGTCTGCTTGGGAAAAGAAAAACAACGCAAATTTTCAACCTGTTGCAAGAGAAAAAGGGAAAAAAGACCATGCGTGAGTGTTTGTATCCCTCCATACTTTTCTCCCTGAAGATGCCGGGATTCCTGGCCAGCATGGTCTGCAGCAGCAGGGGGGCGTCTCCCTCCGGCTCATCGCTGCCCAGGTTGTCCTTCAGCTCTCTGGAAAAAGAGACAAAATATTAGAACAGCATCATATTAGGGCCTTGTGGAAGACTCCGGTCGTGCACAATGAGAGCATTGGCAGAGGACGTGCAGGTAGCTGCCGGGTAGGAAGGTAGCAGACAGGTAGGCCATTCAATCATTCAATTTGGGTAAAATGAAATGATTGAATGGGTTGATTACAGGCCTGCGACAGCCACATATACCATATATTTTTATTCAGAGCACTTGATATATTAATTGCTGTCGGGATGTAATGAGAATTTTGACAATATGACCAAAAATTATTTTTTAAATAAATTGTTTACCCTAGCTTTAAAAGGTTAATAGCCTTTATGGAAAATGCTGTTTAGTTTTTCATTTGTTTAGAAATATTATTTACAAAATATATTTTTTTTTAATGTGCATCAATAACACTCAATAACACACATTTCTTCTTAGCAACATCGTCTGCAGTCTAATGTACTTCACTTGTGAATCAGCCACTAGTAGGCTGCACTGGACCCACAACAAACTGGATGGGCTTGGAGAGGTTCCCAGAAACTGAGCCGCCTACAACCCATGTTTTATAGCTCTACGCAACCAAATACAAAACAAACAAAAACATCTACAAGAAATACTCACACCGACGGCAAAACAGGATTTTGACTTGGGCTGGGATAAAAATGTGTGTGCACCATAATCGTATGGTTAAGTTTTTCAAAGTAATTGACAATTCCTGCATTCACACATCCTCCTTCTTTTCTTAACTAGCGTGCCCTTTAGCGTGATAGATCTGGTAATACGGATGGGATAAAGGTAACACTGACATTGAGGTGGATTAAGAGCTAAATCTGATCATGCATCATGATTAAACTCACATGTGTTCTGTTGAAACCTGGTTAAGGCCATGGGCTAGCTGGGACGCTAGGTTCTCATCACGACACGCTAACAGACAGGTGACGTCCTCTGCAATCCTCCCATTGTAGAGCAGGCTCTTAGTGGTGGTGGCTGGGAGTGGCGAGGGCAGGGGCAGCTGGTTCAACACTGGACATGGAGAGAAAGGGGGTAGATGAGGGCATGGGATTCAGGTGGATGTCGGCGAAGTTTGAGATGTACAATTCTGTATACAAAGTGCATAGCTGATACTTGGGGGGAGGGGGCGAATTGAACTTACAGTCTGTGAGGCTAGCGATCCCAGCGAGAGTGGTGATGGGAACATGAGGCATATCCCCATTCATGCTGAAGGTGAGGGTGGGGAGTGTGTCGATACACAGGTAGTTCAGGGGGGTCAATGGGCGACACACCCGTCCTCACATCTCCTAACACCTGGCAAAAGAGGAACGCACAGGTCAGCATGAGACTGAACAGGGAACCTACAGAATGGGAGGCGACCGCTGCACCAGGAGGGAAGGAAACCCTGTGAAGGTGACAGTGAGGAGATACGGGAACAGATGGAACCAAAATACAAACACTATCCTATTTTTTTGTGTATAGGGTTTTAAATCAGACATCAATCAACATCCTATTACATTTAAATATCTGCACCAGGGTACATGGCAAAGTACAAGTTATTTGATTTGTGTCCATTTTTACGTTTTTCTTCCTTCCTTGGCAGCCAACATTGCCATTGTTTTGCGCTAGTGATAAACAGACAATACAATGTTATCAGCCTGAAAGAATATTATCTAAAATTAGATTTCGTAGAATATGAGCAATCCAATTTGATTGACAAACTACTGCCGAGTTGACTTGAACAAGTTATGGCATTAAACTTAACAATGCAAATAAACCATATTCATTGAATCTCTTTTTCAAAATGTGGACAGTTTTTCTGTCCCCCGTTAAATGCCCACCATGTCTGTAGGTATAATAGAAACTTGAGACTTTTTCCTTGTCCTAAACTGATCTCGAAAGATATCTGTAATACTGGATAAGGTAAAATGATATGTAAACTTAAGGTTAAATAATGATGAACACCAGCCCCTTCCTCTCTCTCACTGAGTATCTCAGTCCGTCTCAGTTTAAAAACAGACACCGCTCATGGGAAAAGGGCACAGCTATCGAGAATTATACACAGTGCTCCTTTAACATAGAGGACCAGAATAGTCATAACTACAGATTGTTCTAACGGAAAACTGGCTTGGTTATCCTTTCATTTTTATATGAAAAATGTGTTCTTCATGTGTACAACTATATGGCCTAGTAGGTAGTGGCCTCCTACTATACCGCCTATATCAAGCTATATAGCGTTGGAAAATCATCCTTACATTGAAAAAATGTCTTCCTAAATAGTCTACTGCTGTCAAATTAGCGTTGAAATAAGCTAAAATCCTATGGCATTCGCAAGGTCAGTGATAGTATTGTAACTTCTTCTTATATGTCCATGACCCCTCGTCAGAAATGATGTCGAAGAGGTTACAGAAAGCTTGCAGAAAAGTGAGATGCAAGCTTATCGGTCTTATCTCATGAGGGATCTAAATGTCTGCCTATATAATAGGAAAGTCAGTGATAGTATTGTAACTTCTTCTTATATGTCCATGACCCCTCGTCAGAAATGATGAGGAAGAGGTTACAGAAAGCTTGCAGAAAAGTGAGATGCAAGCTTATCAGTCTTATCTCATGAGAGGGATCTCAATTTCTAGCTATATAATAGGAGCAGTGGTGACTTCATTTTGCACAAAAGAATGACATTGGAGATATGCTATTTAAAACAAACAACTGTTTATGTATTATGGGCTCCAGTGAACCTGTACTAAATGTAAATGGCTAACAGAACATTAGCTTATAAGCCAAAAATATGTATATACCTTTTTGAAGAACTCTGTTCAGTCTCCTTTGGACCCACTGACATTTCAAAGAAATTCCTTTTCCTTCTGTCTGTTGGAAGAAAAATAAGGACATTTGTATATCCCCTTACAGCACGGTGAAACTCTTTCTGAAGCACCATCTCTGAACTCCTCATTCCAAAACAACATTACATAATGGACACAGTCACACATGCACATATAACTGTCATATAAATTATATATAGCATACATACACAATTTAATAAATGTATTATATTTAATCATGCTTGTGGGTCAATATGTATTGCATATGCATCAAACAGCTGTGGCCCATAGACGACACCAATTCAGTAACTGGTAACTACATGGGCGAACGGAAGTCCATGGATGGGTAATGTAAACAATAATGTAAACACCAGTCGTACTCTTTCTCGGTTCCCTCTTTTCTAGGCAGGGACTTGGCTGACAGCTGTGAGACTGACAGGCAGGAGGCAGCACAAAAGAACAGATGCACCGTGATGGTGGCGGCAGTAATGGGGGGGCTGCATCCTCCAGTGGCTAACAGTTACCGTATTCAGTTAGCATTGGGGCCAACGTTCCCGCAGGAACAAACCGAATAGGATGTGTTGTTGTTGCTGTAAAATGCAATATCGTTTACGAGTTGTATTGCTAACGTTTAGGCGTTACACTGATTGCAGTAGCATTGCATATCAAAACCTGGCCGTGTTCAGCCAGCAGCAGGTCAAAACACCCCAACACCAATCACAACTAACGCAAGTTAAAAGCAATCTAGAAAGGCAACCCCTACCCTCGGAGAGTCAAATCCAAATAACGTTAGAGAACATATCTGCAGTTAGATGGACCATTCAAAAACATTAACACAGAAATCGAAAATTCGAATCATTATTTTTTAACTTAACCCATCAACTACTACGGAGTAAACTGCCTGACTAGCTTCCCAGCTAATACGGTAGCTAATGTTTTCAGCTAAACTCACTAACGAAGCTAACAGACTAACGTTTTCCAACAACAATAGTCGAGCTTTAATTGCTAACTAGACACGCTAACTAGCTTGCAATTGATCTTAGTTAATAACAACATTCCACCAATTTAGACTATCTGCAAGTAAAATGGAGAATTTGCACAATAAACCAGGGTGATTTACACTAGCTCAGCGTACGTGAAATCGATTAAAAAAAAAAGGCTAACAGCTACGGTGTCTGCCGATGAGATGGGGGCAACGACCATAGATTGTAATTCAGTAGCAACGGCCCAATCCCCGGGCTCGACACATGACATCCAGTGGCAACGGCCCAATCCCCGGGCTCGACACATGACATCCAGTGGCAACGGCCCAATCCCCGGGCTCGACAGATGACATCCAGTTGAGGCCGTGCCGTGGAAGCTAACGAAGTAGCCAACGGAAGCTAACGAAGTAGCTGAGCAGCTAGCTAGGTGTGTTTTTGCTCTGTTACATCTCAGGAAACGATTACGACGCTAAAGCAAGTATGCATCGAAACATTTGTTTAGGATTCATAAAAAAAAAAACGAAATTTGGAAGTTTACTCCATCAAAGTGGGTAGCCATATATGTTTACCTTCGGATGTTGCGTTGAAAGGGAGGGGAATAATGTTTTAGCTTGGTTTGTGTCCGTGTCCGTGTCTCTAGCTCCCCCTTTCTTCTCTCTCGCAGCTCCTCTCGACTGGCTCGCCAGCTAGCTGCTCAGCTAGCCCGCTAGCTATCAACAATAATCCGGGTCGGAACGATTCGTTCTTCATTCGTCACTCAGCGGGGAATGTTTTAACTTTAATGTATGGGAAAACATTCGTTCTTCGGTCTTTTAGTCGGTCTGTGCCGACATCAATACAGAATGGAGCTAATTTCGACAATAAATGAGAAATTTGACGATTGTTGCGATGATCGAGAGTCTCTCCTCTCGTAGAACAAAATGCCGACCGGAAGTTCTGCCGTCGGACTGACCAAAGATCTCAGGAGTGACTCCCTCCATCGGCGCCAAACGAAATGCCATGTAATGTGGCGTGTCATAACCGCTAGAGGGTAGTATTGAACAAGTTTCTGCAAATGTTACCCCAGTCGAGGATGTTTTTGACTGACTTGATGATCATGTCATGTGGCGCTTTAGGTCAATTCAAAGACAACAAACCAAGAACACATGAACAAACAGCTTTAGCGTTTGAATAGCATTTAATTTTACGTCATTAGGTGGAGATCTTTGAATATGTATGTTCTTTTATTTTAAGAGAACAACTTTTATTTCCTGAGAAATAGGCCTGCTGCCATGGATTTCATCCACTGTAAGTGAATGAAAGTGAATACCCCCAAAAAGAAAACACTTTTATCTAACTTTTAACATTTACTTTTATCTGGCTCTGCCAGTTCCTTATTCTATGAATCATAATTCTATATTAATTAATTAACAAGGGTGGGAGATAGGTGGTGCAAGGAAGATCAGGTCTTTATAATCATGTTGTTTAATATGATTATTTATTGTCTCCTTTTTAAGAAGCCACTCACTCAATTTGTTTCAAGCTGCATGACACATAATTAAAAATAGTATATGGGGCCTCAAATATGTAAAACAATCGGTACCACAAGGATGCAGTTATTACCAAATTACATTGCGTTTTGAGTAATGTAGTCCATTAATCAACACTGCAATTCTTATCTTATTCAACAAGATCAAATGTTTTCATGAATACGCACCATTGTTTAATTCATATTTTATTTTAAAAAAATCTCTGCAGGGGAGTGAGGTTTTACAAAGACAAAGTTTGGTCAAAAAGGACGACAGCCATTGTAAACATTAGAATTGCAGGGTCAATTTTAATGATCCAGTAATGCAAGGCAATCTCAGTTTGGTTTTCAAGTTCTAAAGCAGGAGGAGGCTCTTCCAGTACCCTGTACATTTCAATTCTAGAGTTAATATACTGTACAGGCATATCTACATTCCTCTATACAACTATATTCTATAAAGTCCTCTGTAGTCAGCATTTTGAATTAGAAAAAATAAGCTCAATAAATGGAATAAGATCAAATAAAAGTAAGTTATTATCAAGAAAAATATACTTAAAACTCCTTAATGTATATTGAACAAACTACCCTAAATAAGACATACACATAGTCAACAACTACAATTGAAAAGACTAAACTATCAATTTCAATTCTCCATTGCCCAAGAATAATAAGCATACAACATACAAAACTGAAATACAGCAACATTTTCACGAGCAAACTAAATGTGTGGGATGGGGGGAAAAAAAGTAATCTAATTATAAAATTAGTTAGAAGATAATTTCTCCTCTTTGGGCTTTTACAATTATTTTGGTTTAAGAATACTAACGATACTAATTGTCAGTTGTAGTGACAATAAGTAATCTCACTACGAATATCTCAATTTTGATTAATTCATGTTTTTGGGCAAATTTTAGATGTGAAACATAGCCAAAACATATTTGGACCCAATGTGGAAAATAGACGGCTCAGATCCTAATCCTAATTTCCATAAAACATTTTGGGGACAGCAATCTATGTAGCCTTCACCATATAAAAAAACAACTTAAATGTATATGGAAACTTTTTGATATAAACTATTTTGTTTCAATGGAAAACTATGAAACATTTGGTAGGAAGTTGGTATCATAAAACATTCCTTTGGTTGCTCTACCATGTATAACAAACTCTGTATTCTCTGAAGGCAAAGCTTAAGAAAGTAAAGCCAGACAAAGTGGCAGTGTATTTTGTGCGCTGTTCTTTTTAGATCCAGCCAGCAATAGCTTCTAAACTATAAGATCAGAGGTTGTATTTATCCACAAATCACCACGTTCCGCAATGACTAAACCGTCGCTACCCTTCAGCAGACCAAAAACTAGTTATTGCCTACATTAGAAATAACAGTAATGTAATGAACCAGATCTTATTCAGGATTATTTTCGAAATGTTCAGCAGACAGAGAGGCCAGCATGAAATATGTATATCTACATTCACATATTTGTATCTGTTCAGGTGTTTTTGCCTCTCCACAATAAGAGCAGCAGTGGTTCACGGCAGCATAATGGTTCTCATGTATAAAATGTGTCAAATCTGCGAGAAAAGTTGTGGTCTTCATCTACATCTTGGTCTCGCTGTCCGCGGGCTTGCCGGTGTCGTACTCGTTCTCCTGGCAGATGAGCTGGTATGGTTTCTTGGCTGCCTCCTCCAGCGAGACGTTGCCCCTCTCAGGATCCTTTTTCTGGAGCTCGTGGCGAGACAGGTGCTCCACGATGCCCGCGCCGATGGAGTCTCCCAGGACGTTGGTGACGGTACGCAGCCGATCGCTGTTGGAGAAGAGGAGGGATGGCAGAGATGTGCAGGGAGAAGAGTAGATAGAAAGAGAGGGGAGGACAGGCCGGTAGATATTGGCAGGGAGGAGAGGAGGGGAGATGGAAAGAGAGGAGTAGGGATGGGCAGGGTGAGGAAGAGAAGAAAACGGAAGAGAGGGGATGAGAGGAGAGATAGGTAGAGATGGTCAGGGAGGAGAAGAGAGGAGCGAGAAGAGAGGAGAGCAGACAGTAAAGAGGAGAGGAGGGGAGATGGAAAGAGGGCGAGTAGGGAAGGGCAGGGTGAGGAGGTGAGAAGAGAGGTGATAGAAGGGAAGAAATGGGGAGAGAGGAAGGCAGAGAAGAGTTTAGAGGCAATAAGAAGAGAGGAGATGAGACGATTCAGGGAGAGTGGGGGAAGAAAAAGCAGAGGAAAACCACATATATTTTAATAGTTCCAGACAATTATGACGATAAACAAGTTATATTTTAATAGTTCCTGACAATCAGGATGACAAATTCCCACAGCCAGTACAGTGCATGGCATGTAGTGGAGCTCTCAAGAAGAATTGGATGCAGACACAATCAGAACCAGATGGATAGAGGGACATGGAATGTGAGGGGAGTGTCTCTATGTTGAGTCCAATGAGGCTAACTGTAAGGGAACATGGCCCCTCATTATAAATCAACCTAAACCCGTTGTAGCTCAGCGTGACAATTATTTTATTCTCTTACTGGAGAAAAATAATGATTTCTCAACATTTAAGAAGACTTATATTTCAAGCAATAGTGTTGTGATGGACCAACCAATACTTACAGGAACCAGTCAACAGCAATGATGAGTGAAATATCGTCAGTTGGAAGGCCTACTGAGGTCAGCACTATCACCATGGTGACCAGTCCGGCCTGCGGGATTCCTGCTGCTCCAATGCTAGCTGCTGTGGCTGTGATACTGGGCAGGTTAGAGAGATCACATTAGTATTCTACGTTATTATACATTTGTCTACATTTGGATTAATAAACTCATTCATTACTACAGTTTATTCGTTGATAAATACACTCAATTATCTGTATTAATGCATTCATAAATGTCAGATTATTTTCTCCCTTAGTGTATAATGCAATAGTTGTGTTTTGCTTTGATTGTTTAATACTTTGTCATTTTGGTTTGGTAATATGAACTATTATGAACTAAGTATTAACCAAGAGAACCAAGAGACTACTATTATACCATAAAACATTGTATGATCAAGTGTTTCATCCCAATTATTTGTTTAGTATTAAGAAATTGTTGGTCTCAGGATCTGAAGCAGGTTATTCATCTCTTAATGGTATTTCCCTGTTTCTGTTTTCTACCATAAAAAAAGAAGCACAGTAAAATACAGAGAGGAGAGAACTGCTAAAGACACCATCGGAGAAAGCAGTAATTATTCAGTACAGATTGCTTCTATGTGTAATACTATTTGTAATACCTGATGGTGAGGATCTGTCCTAAGCTCAGGTCATAGTTGTTGACCTGGGCAATAAAGATGGCGGCAAGGGCTTCGTAGAGGGCGGTTCCATCCATGTTGATGGTCGCCCCGACGGGCAACACGAAGCGTGTCACGCGCTTATCCACTTTGTTGTACTCCTCTAGACACTTAAAGGTGATGGGCAACGTGGCAGAGCTAAGAGGGTCATAAGAGAGAACATAATACAAGCGGAATAGACAAAAGATAGAACAAAGTTAGGACATTCATAACATTAACATTTGCATTATACTTGACTGACTACCTATCATCATGAAAATAATGAAAGGTAGTCATTTGCCTGGGTGGGCATTTATTTGAGAAGTATTTCTTGTCATATTTGTTCAAATTCTCTTTACATCCTGACAGCAATCAATAAATCAAATGCTCTGACAAAAAAAAGAAAAACATATGTGGCTGTCACAGGCCTGTAATCAGCCTGTCCAATCATTTACGGAAGGTTTGGATGGCTACCTGTCTGTCCATCTACCTAGCTACCTGCGTGCTCTATGCCAGTGCACTCATTGCGCATGACCGGATTCTTCCACAAGGCTAGGCAGACTTATTGCTGAAGCTAGACAGCTAGTCCTGTGTTTTAGGGGAGTCACTTTGGAGGGAGGCCTGAATCTAGTTAACTCTGGCTAGTTTATCCAAAGTTGCCTACTCTAGCTTTAACTGCACATCTAATTGTGATTCTTACGAGTGAAACTTAAAAAACACATAACAGTGTTACGTCAGCCATCAGAACAGCAACAGTAGAATCAGAACACCTGGACAGTGTTGTCATGGTTACGTTTGGCTGTAACCATGGGCAGCCGAAACAGAAATTTCACAGCCCATTAAACTGCAAACATGGAACACACCTGGAAGATGTCCCAAGGGCAGTGATGAGCGCTTGCAGCAGGCCTCCGATGAAGACGAATGGGTTCTTCCTGGTGACGGCAAAGTACAGCGACGGCAGGACGACAATGGCGTGCACAGAAAGGCCACACATCACTGTGACCGTGTACATGGCTAGCTGACCGCCCATCGATGTGATGTCGTCCATCTCCACAATCTTACCGGCAATCAGGAAGAGGATACCTATGGGAGCATACCTGGTTGAGAGGGGGGCAAGGGACATGTTGGTGACTTCAAGCAGTCAATCCATCATTCAATCAATCAGTAGTCCATCCATTAAACCATTCATCTATGCATCTTTCCGTCCTTTGCTACCCCTGTACATTCATCCCTTACCTCCATCCATTCATTCATAGATCCATCAATCCACACATCCATCTATCACCCACACACATACATCCATCCATTTATTCTTCCATTCATCCACATATCCATCTATCATTCATCCATAAACACGTCAATCCATCCATCCAACCTTTCATTCACACATCCATCCATCCATCCATTCACACATCCATCCATCTATCCGTCTGTCCATACATCCATCCATCCAGCCATCCATCCATCCATCGATTCAGAAATCCATCCATCTATCAATTCACAAATCCATCCATCCATCCACAAGTGGAAATATAGTTGCTCAAACATTGAAGGGATGCTTCTGTCTATACATCGCTCATCTCATCTGCCGTTTTCTACATCCTTGGCCCATCAGAACATTACATATCCTTCCCCACTTCCTGCTTCTCGTCCAACAGCCTCCAGTGTCTACTCACCACATAATAATGGCAACCAGCCTCATGATAGCTTCATTCAGACAGTCAAAGAAGTCTCTGAGTGGCCGGCCTTGTTCCCCCATGCTCCCGATGATCAGACCGAAGCAGATGGAGAAGACCACCATGCCCAGGGCGTTCACCCCGTTCACCGACCCTGGCACCGGAACCAGCTCCTCATGAGTCAGCTCCTGGCTGCCGTTGAGGCCGAAGATCGTATTGTTCACCGTCATCCTCACCACGACTGTTCTGTTAGCATACTGCGTCTTAAACTGGATTCAGGTGAACAACAAAACATACCAAAACAAACACAGATAAGGGCAGTGTTTTTTATATATATATATATTAGTATATATATATATATTCATTTTTGTTGTTGTTGTGAAAACATGTTTTATTGCATGTATTTTATTGTCTTTCCAAGTTCCCAATCTAGATAAGTGTATGTTATCTGGTCTAAGGCTACTTTTCAACTGCAATTCATTTCGTGTCAAATAAGAAAATAAGTAAGACACTTTGAGTAAAGAACAGGTTCACAAATACATGTGAAAAAATGTTTGACAAACTTTTTAGTATGTGAATAGTTTTTTTGTACATGGTTATAGATTAGGGGAAATACATGTCTCAAACTGAATTATGTAAACTGTAATCTATTCACGAGCATTTCTCCATGGTAAACAGATTTAGTTTTGGCGGTACCCTTAACATTAATAATAGCACAGGAAAAGCCAAGTTCCTCTAAACCATGTGACTCACACATTTCACATGTGGATAAGATACATAGGGGGGGGTTAGTTCCTCAGAAGAGTTAAGTCAGTGTACGAATTTCCTTCAGATTAAGAATGCATTACTATGCTGTCTGTGGTTGTCCTCATAAATCATAATTCATTGTAAGAATATCCTTTGGAGTCACATAATTCTAATATGATTTTCTAGGTGGCTCCTTATTCTCATAAAATATGAAAAAAAATCTCAATCACACTGAAAATCAAATCCTAATGAAAAAACTTAATCCTAGTTCTAACGATAACACAAGTCAATGTAATCATCGTAATAATAAAAGGATGGGAAGGATAATAGAAGGGTGAGATGCCTTGATACGGTCAAAGTCTCCTTGGATGAGTTACCTGTTTGGTGCACGCCTCAATAAGATTAGGAGGAAACATGTTTCTGAAACACAAAGTTATGTTTTTTAATAATGAGGAAAAGGATATCATTTTAAATCACACCCAATGCCATCAAAAATGATTATGAGAATGAATTTATAAATATATGTGTATTCAATCCCTTTTCAGCATGTGCGTGGGTGTTTTTTGTGTCAGTGCTTGGGTGTGTCTATGGAATGCGTGCGTGCATGGGTGTGTGTGTTGGGGGAGTTTAGATGATTGTATGAGGGTATTTAGGTGATGTGTGGACATGTGGGGATTACCTGGATGTGTTAGCATGTGCGTACGTGTGTGTGTGTGTGTGTGTGTGTGTGTGTGTGTGTGTGTGTGTGTATATATCCGTGTATATGTGTTTGTGTATGTGTGTGTGTGTGTGTGTGTGTGTGTTTGTGTGTGTGTGTGTGTGTGTGTGTGTGTGTGTGTGTGTGTGTGTGTGTGTGTATACTCTATGCGGC